>PVIH01000176.1:139977-219854 GCA_004025045.1 Sigmodon hispidus | reverse complement strand
GTATTTTTTGGACCTTGAAAGAACAATACTCAATTTCATTTGGAATAACAGGAAAGCCAGCATTGCCAAAACAATTTTACTCAACAAAAGAACCTCAGGAGGTATCACCATCCCTGACTTCATGTTATACTATAGAGCTACAGTAATAAAAACAGCCTGGTACTGGCATAAAAACAGACTTGTGGATCAATGGAATAGAATTGAGGATTCAGACATTAACCCAAAAACGTATGAACACTGATCTTTGACAAAGAGGCCCAAAACATTCAATGGAAAAAAGATAGTATATTTAACAAATGGTGTTGGCATAGCTGGATGGAAATGTGTAGAAAAATGCAAATAGATCCGAGCCTGTTACCCTGCACAAATCCAAGTGGATCAAAGACCTCAACATAAACCCAGCCCCACTGAACTTGATAGAAAAGAAAGTGGGAAATACCCTCCAACTCATTGGCACTGGTGACCACTTCCTAAATATAACACCAGTAGCACAGACACTAAGACCAACAATCAATAAGTGGGATCTCCTGAAGCTAAGAAGCTTCTGTAGAGCCAAGGACACTGTCAATAGGACAAAACGACAGCCTACAGAATGGGAAAAGATTTTTACCAACCCTACAAGTGACAGAGGACTGATCTCTAAGATATATAAAGAGCTCAAGAATCTAGAGCCCAAAACCTTGAATAACCCAATCAAAAAATGGGGTTCAGATCTAAAAAGGGAATTCGCAGCAGAGGAATTACAAATGGCTGAAAGGCACCCGAAAAAGTGCTCATCATCTTTAGCCATCAGAGAAATGCAAATCAAAACAACTTTGAGATACCACCTAACACCTATTAGATTGGCTAAGATAAAAGGCACAGATGACAGCCTATGTTGGAGAGGATGCGAAGCAAGGGGAACACTACTCCATTATTGGTGGGAGTGTAAGCTTGTTCAGCCACTTTGGAATGCAGTATGGCAGTTTCTCAGAAAATTGAGAATCAATCTCCCCAAGGACCCAGCAATACCACTTCTGGGTGTAGACCCTAAAGAGGCACATTCACACTCCAAAGGTATTAGCTCAACTATGTTCATAGCAGCATTATTTGTAATAGCAAGAACCTGGAAACAACCTAGATGTCTCTCAACTGAAGACTGGATTAACAAACTGTGGTACATCTACACAATGGAATACTACTCAGCAGTAAGAAAAAATGATATCCTAAAATTTTCAGGCAAATGGATGGACTTGGAGAATATCCTCCTGTGTGAGGTATCACAATCTCAGAAAGATAAACAGGGGATGTACTCACTCATTAGTGGTCTCTAAACAAACAAACAAGAAAAAAGCCAAGCATGCCCAAGCTGCAAACCACAACCACTGAACAGCTTGGGATCAGAAACACCTGGACTGACTCTTCGGATCCCACTCCACCTAAAGGAACACCTGACTCACTCTTGAGGGAAAGGGGACAAAACTGGATCTGCCAGGAGTGGAGACTGAACTAAGCAATATTGGGTCAGTGGGACCATGGGACTGTCTGCTCCCTGCCCAGGAAGGGGATGGGGAGTGGTGGAGAAGAAAAAATGACCTGATGTGGTGGGAGGGGGAAGGGATCTTGAGTAAGGATATACAGGGATAGAAAGCGTGACTTCTTTGTTCATAATAATAATAATAATAATAAGTATACAGAAAAAAAGAAAATTATACCTATGGCAAGGCTTAGTAAAAAAAAAAAAAAAAAAAAAAAATAGGGCACAGATCTAAACAGAGCATTCTCAAAAAGAATCTCAAATGGCCAAAAGATAATTAAGGTTTTGTCCAACAACCTTAGTCTTCAGGGAAATGCAAGTCAAAATGACTCTGAGATGCCATCTTACACCTGTCAGAATGCCAAGGATCAAAAACACTAATGACAGCCTATGCTGGAGAAGATGTAGAGAAAGGGGAACATTCCTCCACTGCTAGTGAAAATGCACACTTGCACAGCCACTTCAGAAATCAGTTTCATGCTTTCTCAGAAAATTAGAAATTGATATGACTCAAGACCCAACAAAACGACTCTTGGGTATATACCCTAAGGATTGTCAGTCATACCAGAAGGACACTTGCTCAACTACGTTCATAGCAGCATTATTCATAATAGCCAGAACCTGGAAAAAACCTAGATGCCTAGATGCCCCTCAGCCAAAGAATGGATAAAGAAAATGTGGTACATTTACACAATGGAGCATTATTCAGCAGTGAAAAAACAACAACAACAACAACAATGACATCATCAAATTTTCAGGCAGATAGAACTAAAAAAAAAAAAAAAAAAAAAAAACCCTCCTGTGTAAGGTAACCCAGACTCAGAAAGATAAACATGGTATATACTCACTCCTAGTGGATTTTAGACTGGAAGCAAAGGCTAGCCAGGCTACAAACCACAAGTCCAGAGAAGCTAGGTAAGCAGGAAGACCCTAAGAGGGACATGCATGGATCATCCTAGGAAGGGAAATAGGTAAGATCTCCTGGGTAAACGGAGGTGGGGTGGTTGAGAACATGAGGGAAGGGAACAGGATGGTCCAGTTGGGGAAGGGACAGAGAGGGAGAACAAGGAAAGAGGTATCTTGATAGACATCTTGTAGAAGGAACTATGATGGGGGTTAGGGAGAAAGCTGATGCAAGGGAAATTCCCATCAATCCACAATGATGACCCACCCCAGCTACGATTCCAAACAGTGGTGGAGATGGTGCCTGCACTGGTCTTCCTCTGTAATCAGATTGATGACTACCTTAATTGTCATCATAGAATCTTCATCCAGTAACTAATGGTAGCAGACACAGAGATCCACAGCCAGAGGTATTAGGAATATACCTACCTGCAGCATATCATCAACCATGGTTAGTATGTACTGCACTGTCTGTTCTTTGGAGATGTGTGTCATCAGATTTATAAATGTTTTAGCACACTGAAAAACACAAAATTGATGTTATTGTTCTTTTCTTAAAACTGTGAAACAGCGTTTTACCATGTGGTCCTTGTTGTCCTAGTACTCATTGTGTAGGACAGACTGGCCACGAGCTCATGGGAGATTCCCCTGCCTCTGCCTCCCAAGAACTGGGATTAAAGGCAAACAATACCACACCAGAACATTATTTTCATTTGTTCATAGTTTTAATGGAACTTCTATAAGATATTATTTCTTTCATAGAAAATAGAAACGTTAATAGATAACACATTATAGAAAATGTATACCTTTTACAAACATCACTATGAAGAGACCTGAGAACTTTATCATGACTTCTATCAGATTTTTTACTTTCTAGTGATAAGCTTTAAAATATTTACTGTTTTTAAATACACACACCTAGCAATTATTACTCTTGATTACTCAAGACAACAACATAGCACCCTATAGACAAAAACTAAAAATGACCTTTAAATATTTATTCAGCATTTTTTAGACTAACTTGAATATAGCTCACAGAGAGCACTTGCCTTGCAAGCAAAAAATCCATGGGTTTTTATCTGTACCATGGCAAAAAGTACTGTTATTACTAATATTAGTGTGAATAACATATGTACTGTATAAATACTACATAGTCATTAAAGATTTTCATTAAAGGTTTTCTGTGTTGCAGTTTGAGACTGGAGGTTGAATCCATGGTCTTATGCATGCTGACTAGATACTCTATTACCTGAGTTACACCCCAGTCCCTTCCAGACTTTGTAATCATAGGGAAACAAGTGTTAATTATAAAATAAATGTAAGGATCACCTGGCTGCCTTCAGTCTGAAGCATCTCTTGCTTCTCCTCAGAACTTCTTTTCATTTCAAACCTTTGAATAAATTCACAGTCTTCAGCAGAAATCATCTGCCCCCTAGAACACAAGAACAATTATGTTCAGTAAGTTCTGAGCAGCTACTGTAAGTGACAGAAAAATTCCTAATGCTTTTCCTTTCTCCTTAGTTAAGTTCAAGGAAATTATAGGAGGCTGTTTTGTACTAGGCTTCTGTATGTGGGCCCCACAGAGCTAACTAAAGAGTCTAACATAACAAGAAAAGGTAGCAAACTAATTTCCCAAACAATTTGGTTTCAACAGGCCTAATAGGAGCATCCTATGCTGAAATCCTAATTAAAAAGTCACACCTGACTAACCTAGCCATAACCAATTCTACTACTCTGGCTTCCCATTCCTGCCTTAGGACAGTAACCCCGAATGAGGACTGAACTTTCTGATCCTCATGTCTGCTTTCCTTGCCTTTCTATTAAACTGGCCTCCTCTAGTCACCCCATCAGAAAACATTCCATTTTATGAAATGATATTGCCTGACTGTAGAAACACAAAGGGAGCTGATTTAACGTCTTTTAATTTGTTGCAAATTGTCTTTTGAGAGTTATAAACTACCATTATTTTATCTAAGCAAAATATGAATAACCACATGACTTTCAAAGGGCTTATATAGAGGACAGAAGTACATAATCCAAGACACACTTAATACAACACCATACCCACTGTAAGGATTTAATAAAATGTCAACTCGTACTTTTATTCAAATCTCCTTAATTCCTCCCTAACCGAAGCCCAACAATATTTACATGGACTTCAAATTTATTATACCTAAAGCCTGCTGTGAGATGGTCTTTCTGTATGCTGTAAATATGTGTTGCTACTATGGTTAATAAAGAAATTGTTTTGGCCTGTGGAAGACAGGATACAGCCAGGCAGGATATCCAAGAGAAATACAAAAAGAAGATAGGAAGAGTCAGAGCAGACACTGCAGGTCACCAGGGGAACGGCGTGTAATGTAACACAGGTAAAGCCAAGAGACATGTGATGACACATGAATTAACAGAAATGGGTTAATTTAAGATGAAAGAGCTAGTTAGCAAAAATCCTGAGCCACAGACCAAACCGTTTGTAATTAATATAATTTTCTATACGTTTATTTGGTACTAAATGGCTGCAGGACACAAAAAAACTTATGGCTAAAAAAGCCACTTTACAGTTTCATTCTACAGTATTTCCTGACAATTTTTTTTGTCTTTGAAAAGTAACCCCTCCTCAGCCAGTCAAAGTGCACGTCTTTAATCCCAGCACTGGGAGGCAGAAACAGAGGTAGACTGGCCTATATAATGAGTTTCTGGACAGCCAGAACTAGACAGTTGAGACCCTGTGTTAAAAAAGAACCAAGAAGACAGGGGAGGGAGAATTATAACCTTTTCACTGTAATCTCTATCCTCCCCAAAGTCATCCCACTTCCTGTTTTCCTCCTGGTGGAGTTCCTTCACCACTGCCTGGCTTTTTATTTTACACAATTTGTACCCAAGGATTAATGCTTGAAATTTTGCTTTTCTTCTTTAATTCCTTCTAGAGATTCAAGTTAAGAAAGTCCAATCTTCCTGTCTCCACCAAATCATCTCCAGCTATCTCTTATTTCCAAGTAGAAACAATTTCAGCATGATCACCAGTGAACTATCATCTGCAATTCCAAGCTGGCTTAGCCTTCCAGTTCCATTCATCAAGGACTCAGATGCGTCACAATAATCATCACCACCCTCAAATCTTAAGGTCTAAATCCAGACCCTCCTTGATAAGACATGACAACAGAACAGTCCTTCAAGTCTACACATGATTCACTTCATGCATACATCTCCTATGAGAACTGAGTGACTTGAGGCCTCCAAGCAATACGTATTCAAGCCTGAACTCTCCAAGCACTGCAGTCCCTACTCCTTCCACCCAGATGACTACTGTGTAGACTTCGCCGATGTTCCTACATAGTTGTTTCTTCCTTCTGTGTTATATACCTCCTTCTGCTTTATACTTATGTATATATATGCATGTGTCACATTGATTCATTTAATATTTACCACAGTTTATTATTTAATTCATCAAAGGTCTGTCTCTTCATTACAAGTTCAAAAGCAAGGTTAGAGTACTGTGATTCTTGTATATTCAACATATGCTTTTGCTAGATTCCTGTTTGACTAGCACAAACTCATTCCCACTTGTTTTGTTATACTGCCTAGTTAAATAAAAGCTTAATCAAATACATTTTAAATATTGTATTTTCATACAATGTTAACACATGAGGGCAAACCATACTGATTGACCTTTGGGTACAAGCTAACTCTCCCACAGGTTTCTACTTCATCAGTAGCTGTCTAATCCACTGACTGGTCAGATACACTGACTATGTATGTCACATCTATCCTGTAACTGTTCTTTGAGGAAAGACATTTTATATCCACTAGTGTACCATATCAGAGGGCTCAAGAACAGATAGATATTTAGTTACATATGGTGAACATTTGCACATAAACATCCAGAGCAGAGAAAGCTTATCGAAGGAATCTATAAAACAGACAATAAAATAAAGGTCAAAACTAGGAGGAAGGAAAGCAAGATGTATGTAGCACCAAGGCCTAAGAACTGGGCAAGTGCACAAACTGAAAAATCTCCATGTAACTAAAAGCATTCCAAAACCAAAGCATAGAAAGTCCTGCTGCTCCGCTTGTGCTTTATGATCAACAGTCTTCTGTTTGTATTACAAACAGCCAGGCTCTGCAAACATGCAACTCCTTGTCCTCTAAAGACTTTCTGCACTGAAGTCAGGAGCTCAGATGATTCAAATAGTTACCCATTCATCAGCAGGGAAAACATCAGTAAGTCTTCCTTCCATCAGTCCTTTAGTGAGAGGCCACACAATAACCCAGGTCCTTAAAATAGGAATCTAGAAGCCATTCTAGACATCTTTCACCCATGCACATTATACTGAGTGCTAACTTTCTCAAACATGTCCAGTTCTGACCACTCTAACAACATTAACACAAGCACTACATACAGAGTCTCCTTAAGTCTAAACTACTTCCCCACCAAGTAGTGAGCTAGGTCATCTACTGAAAGCCAAGAACCTCAGCAGCCTCAGCAGTGACTTTAAGGAGAATGAGTATTTGGGTTCTTGTGATAGTACAATGTATCCCACATTCACACTCACTATACAAACACTCTGTGCAGCTGAGTTCCTACAGTTCCAAGAGTAAGTAAATGTTAAACTCTGTTCCTTAAACAACAGAAAAGGGCAACTCTGGAACACAACCTGCCACCTACATTCAAGTATCACTTTAATGATTTGTACACATTGAACTTCTTAGACTTCAAATATATTATGGGACTCATGTCTTGAAAAGCACCAAGTGGAAGGAACATGCCCAGCCCCTCAGAAGGGCACACAGGTACCCTACCTTGCTATGAGCTTCAGCTCATACCACTGCTTGTCTCCAGGCTATAAATAATTTCCAGCACAATTGTTGTTTTTATGACAGTGTCCCTTGTATCTGAACAGGTCCTATTTTTGGCCACATAGTCAAATAACATTCATCCTTCAAAACTCACTTGAAGGATCACCGCTTCAGGTAACTTCTGATAATAGAATCAGCTATCCTTTTCTGTACACTCACAAACCCCAGAACAGCTTTCAACAATCACAGCTAACAATGAAGTAAAGGTCTGTTCTGATACTATGAGTTCCTTTTAAGATGCTATTCTAAATAACCTTTGTGTAGGCAAGGAAAATAAACTAGCAACACATTTCTCAATTAATTTTTCAATGTACATATCTGAATCTAATTCTCAGAAATTCAGCTATAAATATGCCAAAATAAATTCACATGAAAATAATAGACAATGATAAAATATTATCAAGAATAAATGAGGCCCAGTGAGATGGCTCAGGGGGTAAAGGCAGTTGCCATTCCTGTCTGGCAACCTGAGTTTGATCTCCAGTACCAAATGACAAAGAATCTGCTCTCTACAGTTATCCTTTGACCTTCAAAAGTCAGCATACACATAGTATTTTACAACCTTCTCTCAACTCCAGTTCCAGGGTATCTGAGACCTTCTTCCAAGTTCCAGGTTACCAGCATGCATGTGGTACACAATCATACATGCAGGCAAAACAGTCATGCACACAAAATAAATTAATCACCACGAACTGCTCTATTTCCCCAAGCTGTTCCTACCACACCAGAAGGCTCCAGCTATCTGTGGAGAGGAGGAAATGTTTCTTCCACAATTATTAGTATTTTTCCAGTATTTCTCTCAAAGAAGCATGACCATGAAAAAGCCTGATGCAAAAGCACATGGCATTCATGATTCACAGCAAACCAGCACTTACTGAAGATAAGACTGCCAGTTCACTTTGTTGGCACGAACTTCAGCAGCCTTAGCTGCAATGATGTTAGTTGGGACCGCAGCATCCACAGCACCTCGAATGTCCATTTTGGTCATCTAATATGATAGTGAATGTTTCTCCAAAGTTCTTCAATTTACAGTTGAAATAAAAACAGAATAGCAGAAATATATTTTTTAACTACTAATATTAATAAAACCATTTAACTTCAATATTAACTATCCTAAGACTGCACAGCATTAACATTTCAAATTTGTCCACAGCCCCATAAAAGGGCTTTCTAATGGCATTTTTTTTTTCTTTTCCAGGGAAGAGCTCTTAATTATTAGCCTTAACATACATTTTTTTAAATGACCATTTAAGAGACTGACAGCAAAACTGGAATTACATAGAATATTAAATAGGACTCTTTGACCACCTTCGGTTTAATCATACCCAGTGCTTTGAATGTCCTAACATCAACCCAAAAATCCAGTACTTCAATGTATTAAATCACTTTTCAATCTGTTCTACAGAAGTATTATTAAATACAGGAACAGGCCAGTTATGGTATTTTATTGGCATCTATTATGCTTCATTTTGAAGAGCCATATTAATTCCTTTTTTAAAATTGCTGGCTCAAAATAAAATATACCAAGTGGCATGGCAAATTTTCTGAAACTAGTGCCTTCCTTTCCAACAAAAATTGACAACATTCTCAAAAGCGACACTGAAAGAAATGTCTCGAACAAACTGGATACAACCAACAACGGGAGTCTAGTCTAACAAGAAAAAACAAAATGTACAATAAATGAGCTTCTTATAAAAAAAAATCCTCAGTCGTCAACTTACAGATAAGAGCTTATACCTCATTTTATCACTATACAAAAAAGTAGCTTCCCATTACCCACATTTATGTTTTTGCCAACGACCATAAGGAAGTAAAAAAACCATACCCAAATTCTATGCGGCTTTCCCACTGTGCTTAGTCAGTGCGGAGCTTAATGCTGTATGCGCTAACCTGCTGTAAACAAGCAAGGTCAGTGCAGACTGCCGGTCCCAGGTCGAACCGGCTCCGTCTAGGAGAGGCTGGCACCCGGGGGCACAGAGCGGCCTTCCCCGGAGGCCCGGACCCCAGCCTGCCCGCCCCCGCGCGCTCTCCCGTTCCTTCTGCCGGGAAGGCCCTGCTGTTTCCAGACCTACGGGGCCCGGAGCCGAGGAGGGGCCCCCAGGCGGCCTCACCTGGACAGCCGCGGGGTCGCGAGGGCCGTACGGGCGGGCAGGCGCCGGTCGAGCTCCGGGAGACCCGGAGCAGAGCGAAGGCGACTCCGGCGGAGACGTTAGGAGCTCACACGAAGGAAGCCGGAACAGCTGTAAAGTGACAGCAGCGTCTGGCGCGTGACCGCAGGCTCGTGACCGCAGCGGAGGGCGGAAGCCGAGAGGGCCCAAAACAGCTTGGAGAGCGGAGCGCCGCTGAGACTGCCTGGTGCAGGCTGTTTCTGTGGGTGTTGCACACGCCCAGAGCCTTCTACCCTGCAGCCCACCAGTGCAAACAGACCAAAAATCCTAACATCAGTCTTCGAAGAAGTTTAATTGATGACCTTTGAGCGTCTTGGGCTTATTCAGTTGACCATCTCAGTGAACCCAGCACACATACTCAGAGTTTTAAGTGTAAAACTGAGACTGAAAAATTTGTCCATAGACCCAGGGTTCCAGATAATCGATAATATATGATTCAGAAAAACATTATTATTTATCTAACTTCAGTTTTTCTCGCCTTGTGGCGTTTTATCTCTCAACCTGTCCTCAGCCTAAATTTTCTTCCAAGAAGGCCTGAGCTGCCCTTGTTTTCAGGTTACACTGAAGTCTGTATAATAGCGTTTGGAAGGGGTTAAAAGCACACAGAAGAATGAATGTATTAAAATAAAATAAAATAAAATAGCCAGCATATTTCTACTTAGAAAGAATTGAAGTCGAGTTTTAAAAAAAAAAACATCAAAAGCCAAAACCTACATAGCTATAAAGAATAATAGTGTAGAAGATTATATTTTTTCTATCAATACTGCAGCAAATTACTACAAATTCCATTTACTTGAAAACTTCATGAATTCTTATTTTTAATAGCTGAGTAATGCTTCATTTTCTTTATCCATTCGTCTGTTGAGGGGCATCTAGGCTGTTTGAAATTTTAGTCTATTTTGAACAGTGCAGCAATACATATATTCTATCAAGTTTCTTTGTAGTAGTATATAGAGTCCTTTGAGTATGTATGCAAGAGAGATATAGCTGGATCTTGTTGTAGATCTGTTCCTAGCTTCCTAAGGAGCAGACACACTGATTTCCATAGTGGCTATTTTGCACTTCTGCCAGTAGTGGGTAAGTGTTTCCTAACCTACATCTTTGTCAACTTAGATTGTCATTTGTTTTAATAATGGCCATTCTGATAAGTATAAGTTGAAATTAGTTTTGATTTGCAGTTCCCTGGTAATTAAACATGTTGAACATTTCCTTAACTGTTTCTCAGCCATTTGAATTTTGTCTCTTGAGAATTCTGTTTAGATCTGCACCTATTTTTAAAATTTTGTAAATATTTATTTATCTCACATCCCTACTGCAGTTCCCCTCCCTCCTCTGCTTCTAGCCCCTCCCCTTCTCCCTTATGCCTCCCCCCTCATCCACTCCTCCTCTGCTTCTGTTCAAAAACAGGCCTCCCGTGTATACTGACATGGTATATCAAGTTGTCATATGACTAAGCATCTTGCCGTGTATCAACACTGAGCAAGTCAACCCAGTATACCACATTTTTAATTGAGTTATTTGTTTTCCTAATTGTAGCACAAATTCGGATTGTATTGAAAGAGACTCAAAGCCAAATATAGGGGAAAGGCTGAAATATCAGAGAGAGGAAACACCACAGTCAATACTCACCCAGCTATCTTCCAGCTTCCTCAGCCTTGCTCCTGGTTGCTTCTACCTCTGCTGGTTTTCTACAAGGCCTTAAATACCCTTCTCACCAGCTGTGTCCCATCCAGGTTAGAATTAAAGGCAAGAACTACTCTATTTGGTAGCTAGCCTTAAATTCACAGAAATAGAGGAAGTTCTGTGTGTGCCATTGAATCCCAGCTATTTGTCCTTGTACTCAAGGTTCAAGAAATTCCTGAGCTGTCTGCCTAGGTTTTGACTGTGTGTTGTCTCTGGATATTTCAGGTTTTATTAAATATGTAACATATCACCACACTTAATGTCTACTTTTTTATTTTGTTTTGATTTGTTTTAGTTCTTTATAAATTTTAAATATTAGTCCTCTATTAAATATGTAGTTGGTAAAAATATTTTCTCATTCTTTAGCCTGCTGCTTTGTCTGAATGATGTGTCTTATAGTCTGAGTTTTCTGGCTGGTCTTGCTTGAGGTCCAGACCTGCAATCCTAAAGCTGTTTAGACTTAAATAATTACACATAAGTTTATATTAACTACAATCTGTTTGGCTTCTGGCTCAGGTTCATTAACTGTTAGGCTTTCAACTTAACCCATTTCATTAATCTGTGTTTTACCACGTGGCTCATGACTTGCCTGCATTTCTTTACATCTTGTTTTCTTGGGCAGCAGCTTGCAGCTTCTCTGTGACTCCACCCTCCTTTCCCTTTATCTATGCTTGGATTTCCTGCCTGTCTATAAGCTGGCTTGCCATAGGCAAAAACAGCCTCTTTATTAGCTAATAGTATTCACAGTATACAGAAAGACATCCCACATCAGTGTCCTTTGTCTTTTAGAAGCCTTTGAGTTTCATCAGTTTCCTTTTTAATAGAATGATTTTAGTGCCTGTACTATTGGTTCTCTATTTAGAAAGTCTTGAGTTCAAGGTTATTCCCCACTTTATCTTCTATCAGGTTAAGTGTACCAGACTTCATGTTGAGGTCCTTGATTGACTTGGAATTGAATTTTGTGCAGGGTGATAGATCTGGGTTGATTTGCATTCTTCTACATGCTGACATCCGATCTAACCAGCACTATTTGTTAAAGATGCTGTCCTTTTTTCCAGTGTTTATTTCTGGCTTTTTTCTTTTTTAACCACAAATCAGGGGCCCATAAGTGTTTGGATTCATATCCTGGGTATTCAGTTCAATTCTATTGATCAACATGTCTGTTTTGTGGCAATTTAAGATTGAGGATGGTGATAACCTCAATAGATCTTTTATTATTCTGTTTTGTTTTTTTTTTTTTTTTTTAATTTTAGCTATCCTGGGTTTTCTGTTTTCATACGAAACTGAAGATTGTCCTTTCAATTTTTGTGAAGAACTGTGTTAGAGTTTTGATGGGGATTGCATTGAATCTGTAAATTGCTTTTTCATAGGTAGGCTACTTTTATTACATTATGTTTTTCTCATAACAGAAAAGCAAAATTATGAAGCAAACTGTAATAGTAACCTTTAGTTGTCATGACAACATAGTGTAAACTAGGCAGAGTAATCAACAAACAAAAATATGCTTCTCAAACTAGCCTCGAGCATACACCTGCAATCCCATTACTTGGGAGGTTGAGGCAAAAGAATCTCCAATCCCAGACTATCCTGACCTACACAATGAGATCCTAGGATGTATTTTGTATGTTTGCTTTGTTTTGTTTGTTGCTGTTGTTTTCTAAGGGGAGAACAGAAAAATGTGTTAATATCAAAAAGATCTAAACACTCTAAATCCAAAACTAAATTGAATTCCCGGTTCTGATTTCTCTCTGTGCCCTACAAGGTGAAGAAGAGAGAGCAGCTCCCTCTTGTCTTTGGTAATGAGAGTTGGTTTTTCCACTGGATCAAGTTTTCATCACTTTTATAACATTCTTTAAGGTTAATTTCATTCACAAAGGCTCAAACACACTCATATTAGGGGCTTGGTGCAAGTGTTAGAACTCTGGAGGGAAAGGCATCCTAACTTGTCAGGAAGTGGTCATACTTGAAGCTGGGGTGTAGTGGGGGATGGTCTCCCCACAGGATATAACAATTCCGATCCTCTCCTAGAGAGATCCCTTACAGCTGAGCCTTGCTTCACCCCACCCCACCCCACCCCCTTAAAAGGTTTCTCAGCAGAGCACTGCTTCTTCTTTCCAGCCCAAAATGTTGCTGCTTCTGCTTCACTTTGCTAAAGGGGAAACCTCTGCAGAAATATAGCAATAGATTCCCAAAAGCTTACTACTTTTTTCTGCTCAGCCCTCCTGAGGAAACATCTCAGCAAAGCGTTTTCTTTGTTTTTCTGCTCATCCCCCCCACCCCCACCACCAAGGGAATGTCTCAGCAAAGGTTCTTCTGCTTCACAGTGGTGAAAGAAGATATTCACCCAAAACTCTTTTAAGACAGATGTTTATTTGGGAAGGAGGGATGTAGAACAGCTATCGCTTCTGCCAGGGTAGGGAAAGACAGCCAACAGGCAGAAGGACTTTTTAGGAGCAGAGTTTCTCCAGGGAGCATATTTTCTGCTCAGGGATTGGGGCAGATTTGGCACTGGTTTCAGGATCAAACTGTGTTTGTTTTTAGCCTTTGGCTCTAGTGTTAGGGCCAGGGCATATTTCTTTTACTGGTTCTGGTTCTAAGGCCAAAGTGTGTTTCTTTGGCTCTGGTTTCAGGATTAGGGTGTATTTCTTAGGTTCTAGGTTAAAACTAAAGTCTCTCTCTCTCTCTGTCTCTCTCTCTCTCTCTCTGTCTCTCTCTGTCTGTCTGTCTGTCTGTCTGTCCGTCTCTCTCTCTCTCTCTCTCTCTCTCTCTCTCTCTCTCTCTCTCTCTCTCTCACACACACACACACACACACACACACACACACACACACGTACATTGGCTTGAATTTTAGAGCCATGGTATATCCTTTTTCTCTTGCTCTGGTTTCAGGACCAGGGTGGGTTTCTTTCACTAGCTCTGGTGTCAGCTGGCCCTTTTACCATATAGGTGGGATTCATCACATGGACTGGGGAAGAAAGAAATTAGTACAGTATTATACGATGATAAACAACAGCAGGTACTCAAAGCAAATTTAGATTAATGGAGAATCTGGACACAGAGGGCAGGAATGCTGTCTTAAATGAGTCAAGCAGTCACAGGTACTAGGTCTACAATCACACACCTTTTTTAACTCAATTTTGAACATAGATATTCATGTGTGCACACTACTATAAAATATAGAATGATATCCATAAGAATTTTTACTTCTTTTTACTTTGAAAAGTAGAGCCATCACTGAGATACATCTTCAGCCTGTTGGAGTATTTCTTTATATGGATTAACTTAGGGGGATAATATTTAATTTGCTTATTTTCACTTTTTACTTTAAATACTTTGTATAATTCCATGCATTTTATCAGCAAGAATCACATGTATTTTCTGTGGTTTATATTTAGTGTTTGATGTGTATATATGTTAATCTAACCCCCATTCCTCCCTTCTACCCACCTTTCACTACCTCAAGAAGGCTTTTCCCACATGTCCATCCTACATCCATGTATTTTTCACATTTTATAACCCACAGTGCTTTTATTCTTTCTAAAATTTAGTGTATTTTTAATTGAAACATGACTGCATTATTTCTACTCATAATTTTCATGTTTCCCAGTTGCTTAGGTTTATGTCCCCTTTGTCCACAGATTGATATATGTGATAATTATATAGATGCAACCTTTTGGATTTACATAATATTGCTGTATGTATGTGTTTTATGGCTAACCACTTGCTATTGAATCGTCAATTAGGGACTAATCTTTGGTGAATTTTCCACTTTCTTCAGTTTTTAATAGCTTGTAGCTCTTCACATTGGTGTGTCAACTATTACTATTTTTGTTAAGGTCTTCTTTAAGCAGCCATTTTGTTGAGAGTTTGTGCGTCTAGCTTCCCTATCATATCTAGAAGGTACAATCTTACAGCAAGCTTTCTGGTTCTCTGGCTTTTACAATCTTTCTGCTGAGATGTCCCCTGAGCCTTTGGGTTTAGGGGACATGTTGTAAATGTATCAGCTGGAGCTAGACTCCCCAGACCAGCTGTTTTCTCCATTGTGACCAATTGTGGCTTTCTGTAATGGTCTCTGTATGCTGGGGGGGAAAAAAAAGCTTCCTTGATGAGATCAACACTTATCTATGGGTGTGAAGAGAAATATTTATAACACAGCTAAGAATTATACTGATTTAGGAAAATGGCAGTAGAAGGCTCTTCATTAAAAACCATGACCTCACTAGCCACAGACCCCAGAGTTTAATTATGTTTCTTGCATGTACATGTGAATGTGTATGAGGTTATTTAGTGGATCACAGGCAACTTACCAGTGGCTATACCCCTGAAAAAATTACTCCACATTCCACAGAAACCATTAACTACCATAACTTCCCAGCTAGAAGTGAGGGCCTCATGTATCCATCCCCATCCATGTTAGAATGTTAAAAGACCTCATCTCATGTAGGTCTCATGTAGGTAAGCACAGCTACTATGATTTCATGAACTTAACAGCCATGTCCTGTACAGAAAGTAGAATTCACAGTAATTCAATCTATCCTCTATCTCTTACATTCTTTTTGACTCCCCCCCCCACTTCCATAATATCCTCTAAGCCTTGGATAAGAAGGGACTGTTGATATATGTTCCATTTGGACTGAGCACTCAATAATCACTTAATCTCAGTACTTTGCCCTTTTATGGGTTTTTGCAGTAACCTCTGCCCACTTTCTTTTGGGCCTTAATTTATTCAAGTTATTTATTTATTTACTTCTATATTCCACAGCACACCTGTGATGGTTAGAAAATAGTTTGTTGACTCTGGTTCTCTCTTTCCATCATGTGTCCTCAGAGATGACATCCATCATCAGGATTGGCAGCAAGCATTTATCTACTGAACAATCTTGCCGACCCATCTTCACATATTGGACATATTCCACCCTCCTCTCCATTGAATACATGTGTATTAGATGGTCTGAAAATATCCCATAGTGCACTAATGTTCTGTTGATTTTTCCATTTTTCTATTTAAGAATTTCTTTTATTCATTTTACATACCAACCACAGATCCTATTCTCATCCCTCCTCTCCTCCTACCCCTGCTCCTGCCTTCTCCTCCCTAACCCACTCTCCATCTCCTTTTTCAAAAAGGTAAGGCCTCCCATGGGAAGTCAGCAAAGCCTGATATATTCTGTTGAGGCAGGTCCAAGCCCCTCCCCACAAGATCAAGGCTGAGCAAGGTTATCTTTCATAGGTAGTGGGCTCCAAAAAGTAAGCTCATGCATCAGGGATAGATCCTGATCCCACTGCCAGGGTCCCCTCAAACAGAACAAGCTATACAACTGTCTCTCATGTACAAAGGGCTTCGTTCAGTCCCATGCAGGTTCCACAGCTATTGGTCTAATGTTTGTGAGTTCTCACTAGCTTGATTCAGTTGTCTCTGTAGTGCAGTAGCACAATTTGAGGTTGTAAGAAAAGAAGACTCTGAACCAAATATTGGGGGAAGGATGAAATATCGGAGAGAGAAAGCACCACAGTCAATTCTCACCAAATTGTCTTGCAACTTTCTCAGCCTCACTCCTGGTCACTTCTGCCTGTGCTTCTATCTATTGCTTCTGTCTCTGCCTGGTTTCTACTTTATCCCTTATCTACCCTATCCCATCCAGGTTAGGATTAAAAACATGTAGCCTTGAACTCACAGAAACAGAAGTTCTGTCTCTGGAGTTATGGGATAAAGAATGTTGATCCCCACTCCCACTTTCCCTGTGCTGGGATTAAATAAAGGTGTGTGTGACTGACTCAGCTGTTTATCCTTGTATTCAAGGATCAAGGATTTTCTGAGCTGTCTGCCTAGGATTTGACTGTGTGGTCTCTCTGATATCCCAGAAATTATTAAATACTTAACATATATCCACACTGTAGATTATGTTGAAGTCTTTGGTCTACTTGGACTTGAGTTTTGCGCATGGAAATAGATATGGATCTGTTTGCAAACTTCTTCATGTTGACATCTAGTTATGCCAACATCATTTGTTGAAGATTTTTTCTTTTTTCCACTGTACAGTTTTAGATTTTTTGTTTTTTAAAAAAGTCAGATCTTTATACTTATGACGATTAGTGTCAGGGTCTTCATTTTGATTCCATTGGTCCACATGTTGTATAGGAGTAGCAGAAAGTAACTGTTTAATAGTCATGAACACCCTCCCCACCCCAAGTTAAACAGAGTCAGCTTTAATGTTTTAAAGAGTCAAGAAAATAAGCCTGTAATAGGGGTACATGCTTGTAATCTCAGTGCTCTGGAGGTAGAATCAGGAGGAGCTAGAGTCCAAAGTTAGCCTTGGTTACATAATAAATTCAAGGCCACCCTGGACGTGAGACTAAATAGATAGATAGATAGATAGATAGATAGATAGATAGATAGATAGATAGATAAAGCAAAAAATACCTGCTTCATTTCCAGTCTAAAAATGAACTGACACATTAGATTTTCATCTAAATATATCCTAGATCTTTGTTCTCAGAACAATTCTCTTCAGTCCTCAGCCAGCATCCTACATTTTCCAGCATCATTTGCACCCCACCCTTAACAAGAGAACTGAGATTTTAATACTCTGGCTATTTCTACTGTTGAAGTCCATGTCATAGTGGGTGCCTTGACAAGAAAGAATAAATGCAGATGGCCAAAATATATGCATCCTAATAAAAACCGCGAGATGCCAAGAGTATCTGAGAAGAGTGTAGAGATTTGAAGCAAATACCTGAGAAACCAAATATGGAAATCTTTTCTTCCTACAACGTCCATTAATAACTTAACAGCTAAGGCTTGTGGGTTGACTGTTTCTGAAATTGAAATGGGCTTAGATTAGAAGAGATGTTCTGTCTTTCCAAATGTTCCTCTGTACCTCCCACATAAAATTTCTTTCATAAGTCAGTTTGCATTCAGGCATTTGCCTATTATATGACTATCACATAAAACCATTTTATATATGATACTATATACTTGAGCAAAAGCTGAACTACTGTGCCCTGAGCTTACTTAAGTCCACAGTGAAAGAGAGCAACATGTGGAGCAGAAGGATGGGAAAACATACTGGTTTGTGAGGAGAGGAGCCTGAGGGACTCTTGAGTTGTGGGTTAAGAAAAGTTCAAAAGGAGCCATATGGTGGTGAATATTGTCAGTTTGACACCATCTAGAATTACATAGAAGATGGAACTTGGTTGCGGTGATATGTTACATATTTAATAAAACCTGTAATAGCCAGAGATTTACACATAGTCTAAACATAGGCAGACAGCTCAGGAATTTCTTGATCTTTGAGAACAAGTACAAAAAGCTGGGATTCAATAGCACATCCCTTTAATTTCAGCATAGGGAAAGCCTGGGAGTGGTGACCTATACCCTTAATCCCATAACTCCAGAGACAGAACTTCCCCTGTTTCTGTGAGTTCAAGGCTAGCTACCAAATAGGGTAGTTCACACCTTTAATTCTAACCTGAATGGGATACAGCTGATGAGAAGGGTATTTAAGGCCTCATAGGAACCCAGCAGAGGCAGAAGCAACCAGGAGTGAGGCTGAGGAAGTTGGAAGATAGCTGGATGAGAATTAACTGTGGTGTTTCTTCTCTCTGATATTTCAACCTTTCCCTGATATTTGGCTCTGAGTCTTCTTTTCATACAATCTGAATTCATACTACACTTGGTAGCTGAAGAGATATCTCAGTGGTTAGGATCACTGAATCATCTTCCAGAAGACTCAAGTTCAATTCCCAGTAGCCACATAGCAGTTCACAATTGTCTGTAACTCTAGTTCCAGGGGACCCCACACCCATGGCAAGACACCAATACACATAAAATAAATACAAATCATTTAAAAAAGAAGATGATGATAATGAGCCTCTTGGCATGTGTGAGAGGGAGCTTCTAAGATGAGTTAATTGAGATGAGATCCTAAATGTGGTGATACTATGTCATGATCTGGGGGCCTGAACAAAATAATTAGTAATTATTACAATTCAGCCTCATTCAAGTTCTTTGGACACAGGCAAAATACAGTCAATACTTGGCTTGCTGTTCTCCAGGAATATCTTCAGATGGCAATTCAGGTCTAGTTGATTCCTAAACTAAACCTTCAAGTGTTTATACTTTCATGTTGCTCCTGACACTTATACACAGTTTGAGGCTTTGTCTATGTGTCTCATACCATAAGACAAGACATAACTTCTATAGCAGAAGAAAAAGAAATGGACCAAGACAGAGAGACAGGCCACAGAATTCTCCTTGGAGCACATTCTAGAATACTGGGCTATAGTTGTGTGTTTCACGTGAGAACAAGTTCACAACAGGCAAGCAAATGTGATGTGAATGCCACTGCTCATTAAAGCCATAGCTCTTCTGTGCAGCTCAGCTTAGAGGCTTCAGATGGTGCTGTCTTGCCCAGAGCTGGCTGAAGAGGCCTTTGGTACAAAGCACAATGACACTATTCCTCAGCATCTTCAGACAGAGCTTGAAATCCATGATCACAAATCATGTCTTGCAGTCAGTTCTAAGAGCTTACACATCCCAAGGCTTTCCTGTTTTAAGAAAAATAAATTTTCACTGTGTGTGTTACATATAGAAATATCATTAATTGTATGTTGTCTATAAAATTCATTAATAAAAACAAAATGATGCCACCCACTCAAAGGAACCTTTAGTAAACAGGGGAAAGAATGTACCTGATTGCCCTCAAGCTAACTACTTGTGCACATTTCACTATCAATAAAATACTAAAAGGCACTATATCTGTGGTTCCAAAAGTCATGTGTCATGAGCAAACACAAAATGCATGTATATTTGTGCTTCATATTTATGGTCTCTGTAGCTATGGTTTCAGACTGGAAATGTTTTTGAAAAATGTGTGCCTTGTGGGTAGAGGGATGGCTCAATGGTTAAATGCCTATGGCCACAATGGGCACATACACAGGTGCACACCCACATATAAACCCACACACACACTGATAATTAAAAATAATAATTTTTTAAAATCTTCTTTCTATACTTGAGCCAATTGCAGATGTATCCAAGTTTTATTTTATGGCATTTGTCTATAATGAGGCTCCTCCCTATTCTGATATGGCCCCTGAACAGCAGCAGCCTTGGTTTCACAGAGGTCTAAAGGGCTTTGCTTTCAGAAAGGTACAAAGGAATGAGGCAAAATCAGAAGGGTAACAAGAGCAGATGTGGTGACTCCTCACAGGTCCCCTCAGATAGCATTCACATGTTTGCTTCACTTGTGCTACAGTCCAGTGGCTTATAAAAAAGGAAGTTTATTTACTCACCTACAGAGGGCAGTCAGTGAGCAGTTCCACCTGGAATAAAAGGCTGAGACAGAAGGATAAGCCACTACTGATCCACAGACCAGATCAGCCTTTGCTTTGCTTAGTGCAACTTTGCAGGGAGGTCCCCAGCCTTAGCCAACTGAAAAACAGAGAGGATCTACTGGTGTTGGTAAAAACCAGATGACAAGATACCAGTGAGACATTTGTTGGAAAAACATGCCCAGCCTTTCCCAAGAAAACCAAGAGTACCTGGAGGAGCATCTTCCCAGGCAGGATCCCTGGGAAGAATCCCTGCCCCTGTTCAGAGCAGAGAGAGATCATACTGCCAGAATTCACCAAGACAAAGAAAATAAAGGGGACTCTCAGGCGGGGACTCCTGTCAAGGTAAGGTGATCTTCACAATCCCCACAGATTTGGCAGGGAAAATATTAATCTGTAAGAAATATAAGGTCAGCAGCCAGCTTTAGTATCATGTTCACAGTAGATTAGTGAAGATTTATCAAGAATATTTTTGAAACAAAATATTCTACACGAAACCTAAAAACTTTGGTGTCCAGTTTTCTCTATCTCAAACAGCTTCCCTTAGCCATAGCTTTTTTGCTTGTGTTCTTGTTTTGTTTAAGAGTTTGTGGATGTTTATTTACTTGTTATGTTTTTGTACTTGAGACTGAAGCCTTGGCCTCAGGCATGCCAGCAGGTGCTCAACCACATCACCATAGCTTTGGCTGTTTCTTTTTATGAGATATTGTTTTGTTTTGTTTTGTTTTGTTTTGTTTTACAGTATTATTAGGTTTTCCTGAATCTCTTTTTTTTCTTTATTTATTTTGTATTTATCAAGAAAAACAGTAAAATGAATTTAAAATGCTGAGAAGTAACTATAAAGAAGATAAAAATCATAAGCATGACTTATCAAGGGTGATAATGCAAATAAGATTGCTACACATATATTTACTTTGTGTTCAGCTTTCCCTCTGAATATTTTTTTCCATCCCTGTATATGCTTATTCAAGATCCCTTCCCCCTCCCACCATATCAGGTCATTTTTAATTCTCCGCAACTCCCCATCCCCTCCCTGGGCAGGGAGCAGACAGTCCTATGGTCCCACTGACCCAATAATGCTTGGATCAGTCTCCACTCCTGGCAAATCCAGTTTTGTTCCCCCTCCCTCAAGAGTGAGTCAGGTGTTCCTATAGTTAGAGTGGGAGATATTGTTTTTAAAAGCAGAAAACCTGTACTTAGTTTCTTTAGCTATGGCTATTAATAACACTTTAATATTTTTCTTTAACATAAATACTACATGCCAAATATTGTGAAAGAAAAACATAGACTTCTTTCTATAATCATTGATACAGAATAATGATAAACATGAATATTAAATAACTAAGACATGTTGTTTTATCATGGATAGCTTTCTATAGTGAGTTTCCTAAGTGTTAATTTCTGCCATTAGGCCATTTTTACATTCCAAGGTGACATTTCTTCTATTTAGTGTGTGTGTGTCCTTGCAGAATGTACCATGTAAGACTGCAAATCCTCTTAACTATTTATAGAAGTATCTTTGAAAGGTTACCTGTATGGAGAGGAATAGGCTTGTGTCAACTTTGAAGAAATAATTGGTAAAGCTCAGGAATAAATTATGCAAAACACAGAATATCTGTCCAAATACATTAATTAGCATCAGAAAATTCAGCTTCCCTCAGTCATAGCTTATATACTGATCATTATATGGAAGACTGTGCACTTAATTCTCTAGATCTTTCCCTTGGTGTTATTTTAACTAATTGACACAAGCAGAAGGAAGATTAAAAGAAAAGAAAAAATATTGTGAATTATTTTCTGTAGAAATAATTTGAATTTTCTGATGTATGTGAGCAGACTATGAATTTCTGCCACTCTTGTCATTATCATAACTAAGCATAAGGGTTTATTTGATTAGCAGGTCATTTTTGGTGTTTGCAGACAGGGTTTCACTATGTAGCTAAACCAGCCTCTAACACAAGATCCTCTAGCCTTACTATCCTGTCATTAAAAATGTGCACCACACAGCTGGCTAAATATTGTCACTACATTGAAACCAAAATGAAGCTAAAGTGAAAGGGTACCATGGGTAGGAGCCTTTATTTTTAATAAACATGTTATCAGTTCTTTGAGAATCTCATAAAATTTATTGGGATTTACCACCAACTTCTCAACTTAATTCCACCCAGATCTATAAGCAGCCCCATTTTGTCTTTTATGTCTATCTTTTTCCTGTATTTAATAACCCACCAACTACGGGGTTAGGGGCAAGTTATTTTACTTCATTAGCAAGTATCTAAAAAAAGTAATGTTCAAATAAGAGTTCTGCAAGCAAAAAATTAGATGATACTCTAATAAAATAGACAACAAAGTGTGTGCATAGATGCGTGCGCGCGCGCATGCGCACATGTGTGTGTGTGTGTGTGTGTGTGTGTGTGTGTGTGTCTGTATTCAGGGAGATTGGTTATAGAACTCATCTGATATGAAAATTATCAGATATTCAAAGTTCTCTACATAAGCGGTGTAGTATTTGTGTAATGTATGAATATCATCCAATATATTTTAACTAATATCTAGATTATTTATAATGCCTATAATGATAAAAATGCTATTCAAAGAGTTATTCTGAATTACTTAAAATAACACAAAAATCTGCACATGTTCAGTATAGACACAATTTAATATGTATGTTATTAATATAATACATATCTATATAATTCTTAGACTGTAGTTGGTTGAATCCAAGTAGGCAAACGTGTAAGATATGAAACCCATATATTAAAAACAGCGAACTGTGTATGCAGTTGGATACTTACACAACTTCATATAGCTATATAATCCAGATATATATTTTATATGTGTGTGATATTACAGTTTTACATGTGTAAAGAATATGCTTTACTTAGAATCACATGAAAATAGAATGTTAAGGAATTTAATAGTCACCCAGACACCTTCAAATAACATTCTGGAACCCTTGCACACTGTTGGTCCTAGGCAGTCCAATGTGTCATCTTGACCTTGTTACCCCAAAAAAAACAGGTTCCCGCCCTTATTGCAGCTGGTAAGAATAGCAGGCAGTGTCCTCAGTGTTATGGTACTGTCCCTTTAGCCCCACCTTGTCTCTAAAGAAAATTTTTCATATTTTATTTGAATGTATAAATGATACATATCTCTCCCTAGCAAGTGAAAGATTGGTAATACTCAATTATTTGGATGTTACAAATCAATGAAATATTGTTATCTAAAAAACCTTGAGCTAGGTGCTATAAAAAATTTTAAAAAAGATAGATAAATTATATCACCCCTTTTCTATTGATATACTGTTATAATATCAGCATTGTGCAAGACTAAAATATAATAATATGTGATTGCATTCTTTCAAATCAGTAAGGTAGTAAAACAATAAAAGATACTATCAATTCCAGTAAAATGACTTAAAAGGCTTGGAAGAGAAAAGGAAGAAGTAAAATTTAAAGTGGACATGAAATAATCTGTAAGAATTGAAAGAAAAACAATAAGAATTTATACATATAGAGAAAGGGAACATGCAAAAGGAGGGAAGTTTAATGCTAACTTCAAAATTGGAAAGTTAGCATTAAAATCCTTCAAAATTCCTTGAGCTCAGCCTCAAACCTCAGAAAATCTTATCAAAAATGGACCACAAGCAACCATACAGGAGACTATAACCCGCTTAGAAAGAAAATAACATTAGGCAAAGACACTGACCTCAAAAACAGTTAATAAAAGAAAAAAATCAACAAATTGTATCTCACCAGAACTTTTTAAAATTGATCTGCAAAACCCTCTATTAAGAACATGAAAGATGCCTTGATGGTGGCATGCCTTCAATACCACCACTCCAGACTTTTCTTTAGTTTCTTTCCACAGGTTGGAAAGTTAGTTGGATAGGATCTTGCCCTGAGGTCACGACTCCCATTTTTTAATCTGTTTACCTAATTGAACAAAGGATTTAGCTCCATTCTACTTCCTGATGCTGTTTTTTTCAAAAATTACTTTTTGTAATTTACCCTGCTCAGTTTGTTCCTTTGCATTATGAATTTTCATTAGACTTATCACTAATATCCACTAGGCTGTTTGAAGATTTCCTCTGCTGATGGAATTAATCCAAAATTCTTCATTTTGTCCTTAGACAGAATCTTCAGAGAAGGGCAAAATGTAGCCACTTTCTTCACCAAATTATCACAAGACCAGTCTCTAGACCACATACTAACATTCTTCTCCTCTGAAACCTCTTGAGTGAGCCCCCCGTAGTTCAAGTAACTTTTAGAACCTTTGTCTTCCATGCCCCTACTAGTATGGCCCATTAAGCAGTGCTTAAAGCATTCCACTACTTTCAGAACTCAAAATACCCAAATCCAAATTTTTCTAAGCAATAACATGGCCAGGCTTATCACAGCAATAGCCCAGTCCCTAGTACCAATTTCTGTCTTAATTAGGGTTTTTATTGTTTTGAAAAGATACCATGAGCACAGCAACTCTTATAAAGAGAATATTTAATTGAGGTGAATCATTTACAGTTCCAGAGGTTCAGGCCATTATCATCATGATGGAGAACATGGTGGCATCCTGGCAGATATGGTGCTGGAGAGCTGAGAGTCCTACATCTTACAGGCAACAGGAAGTCAAATGACTGTGACTCTGAGTGAAGCTTAAGTAAAAGATCTCTGATGGGGACAGTGACATGCTTCTTTCAACAAGACCCTACCCACTCCAACAAAGCCACACACTCCTTATGACATTATGGGGACTGATTACAGTCAAACTAGCAGACCTTCTAAAACTATAAGAAAGCCTCCAACTAAATGCATGTTTTTTTCATTTTTTTTATAAGAGTTGCATTGGTGATAGTATCTCAACTAAATGCATGTTTTTTTCATTTTTTTATACGAGTTGCATTGGTGATAGTATCTCTTCACAGCAATAGAACAGTAATAAGACAATAAACAAATAAATAAATAGCAACAATCACTGAAAAAGAGGCCATGAATTTGAAGGACATCAGGGAAAGAAATTTAGGAGGAAGAAAATTTAGGAGGAAAGAAATTTAGAGGAATGAAGAAGGGAGAAATATTGTAATTATATTATAATCTTAACATAATATTACTAGCTAGAATAACTACAAATTAATACTACCTAATGCTGGCAACAATGCAGAGAAACGCAATCTTCTCAATACTGCTGTGAGGACTTTAAGTGGTACAGACAGTCTAGAAAACTGAACATTACTCTTCCTGTACTTTCACTATTAGGTATATATTCCAGCGAGATAGAAAATCACATTCATACATATCTTGTAAAATTCTACATCAGCTTTATTTGCAATATTTCCAAAATCCTCATTAACTAATGAAGGAACAGACTATGGTACATGAGTACAGCACATCTTTGAATACTGTGAAGCAGCCAGAAGGAAATAACTTTTTTAAACTTTATACAAAAGTTTATTACACAAAGGTTGTTGCATAATTGGAGATTATTTGTGGTGGTATATATTTAATAAAATTAGGGTGGACTGTCAGGGTCAACCACAGAGCCAAGCCATGAAGGTCAGGGAGTAGAGATCCACACCTTTAATCCTAGCTTTACAATGTTAAAAGAAGAAGTAAGATAGCTGGGCAGGGGAGAGATGTTTTGTCAGTTTTCCCAGACACTTCTTTGGTGGGCTGAGAAAAGAGGTTTGAGAATCTGAGGATTTCATAGAGACAGGCCTGAGGAGTTGGTAGATGTGAAGTGACTGTGGTTTATTTCCTTATCTCTCTGATATTCCAGATTTTCCTTAATATCTAGGTCCAGGTTTTTATTAAAATACTAAATAAAATTTGTGCAGTATATGGTGCTCAACTTTTGGGGGCATAAATTCACAAAAAAAACAAAGCTGCACAGGCTGGAGCTACATGTGGCCAGAGTCACTACCTGGCTGGCTAGGTTTTCTGTTTGGTGTTAGCCTCCAGGCATAAACAGAGCCCACTCACTAAATGTGTTTCTGCCCCACAATTCATCTGAATCATCATTAACAAGTTTGATGAGTCAATTAGGATTTCTTAAAAGGGGGAATTAGTTTCAGACACAGAGAAAGTATTTTTCCCCACATTAAAAATGAGAAACAGTATTATGATGGAAGGTTTGATATTACTCTAGAGGGTTTAAAACTGGAACCAGTAAAAGAGAAGATAAATAATGTAGACAGAATTATTGTAATGTTTAGTATAAACATTATTTGTTATATCATTTCAAAAAGTCAGCCAAGAGTGCCAAGATGAAAGTCTTAGAAAAGCTTGTTAAAAGAAACATGGTCCAGAATGAAATCAAAGGTGAGCAGATTTCAGCTCCTGGGCTGCCTGGCCAAAGAATCCCTCTCCAGGGCAAGGACACAGCCAAGGTTCTGATCTCAGACTCTTGCTAGCAGACAGGCCCTAGGTTTTAGCTGGGAGGAGCCTCCTCCAGAGACCCCTAAAAGAAGGGACCTCGCACAGCCAGGCCCTGCCTCTAGGGTGAACTACATCATCAGAGATGGACCGACACCTTTCAAACACAGACTCATGTTCAGAGAAGAGTCAGAGATCATGCAGACCCCTTGCACAGAGCAGACAGAAGACACAAGCCCTCTAGACACAACTGACTAGGAGCTAAGTGTGAACCACTGAAGCCATGGACAAGTGAACCACTGAAGCCATGGACAAACGCCAGTGCAAGAATACATATAACAATATAAAGTACAACAAGGAAACACCAGAAGAAACTGGTAGTTCTGCAACACCAAGACCTGAACAGAGCAATGAAGAGGAAACAGAAGGAAAAACAGCAAAAACACCTTTATGAAGATTATAGAAGCCTTAAAAGAAGATGTAAAAAAATCCCTGGAATGAAAGAAACATTCCAGGAAATAAAAATTGAAATAGAAGCAATAAAAAAGGCACAAAATGAAGCAAAGGTGGAAGTAATCTTAAAGGTATACATAGAAATAAAATTTGGCACATTGATGTGCTTCATTTTACAGAATTTGGAAAATTAAAATATATACATCATACAATAAATACATATTCAGGATTTTAATAGGCAACTGCTTTGGGTTTGGAAAAGGCTAGAAGTTATGGCCATCATGAGAATATCTGTACAAATTAAGTCTGGCAATGCTCCAGTATATGTCTCTAGTAAAATGAAACAGTTTTTTTTTTATTATAGTATAAAGCATATTCCAGGTATACCACAAATTCTATAGAGCAAGCAATCATAGAAAGTTCAATTAAAACTCTAAAGGATATGCTAAATAGACAGAAAGGAGTAACAGAGACTTTCAGAACTAGATTATATAATGCTTTTATTAACTTTGAATTTTCTCAGTGCTAATGAGAAAGGAACAACAGCTACTGAAAGACATTGTACTATAGAAAAACCTACTGAGCTAAATCAGCCTACTTCAAAGATGTGTTGATCTCAAAATGGAAATCAGGATATGTGCTACACTGGGGAAGATTTGCTTTATTTCTGCAGGTGAAGAAAAGCTATAAATACCATTAAAACTAATAAAGACTCAATTTGAACTGGAGAAACCTTTTGATAATGAGAAATAATGGCTCATCCAATGATGTGACAATTCTTTAATTGTAAAAGAATTTGTAAAAAAATCTTACCAAACAAGGATCAGGGTAGGGTTTTGTTTCTATCCTTACAGAAAACTAGAAATACCCATCTTCAAGAAGCCAAAAGATCTTGGTTATCTAGACTTTTAAAGCAGAAGGGAAGAATATCCAGAAAAAAATTTATAAGCAAAGAAACATTGGACCTATTGGTACCAATATACTCTACAGGGTAAAATCTCACTGCTTAACATCTATATCTTTTTTTACTTCTAAGAAAAGCTGAAGTCCTAGTTCAGATGAAAATTAGAGCTGGTTGTGGAGCTGGAGTGTGACTCTCTCCTTCTCTAAACCCAAGCATGCTTCTTAAAGAAAAATGAAAATTTTCTGTATCATATCAGAAGAGCTACTTGATATCAGACAGAAGAATAACAAAAAAATAAGGGGCTATTCTACTGTTACTAATCTTATGATGTATACATTTTTATATCAAAATTTCTAAGATTATGTAGATTTATATATTTTAAAAACCCATTATCATGATATTAATGTTCCTATAGAGTACTAATTAGTTGTAGAAAAGAAACTTTATCTAGCTTCCTGTGTGTTGTTTTTTGAGTTTAAGTCTCTTATCAGTTTTTTGTAGTGAATCATGATGATGCCTAACTATAACCTTTGAAGTTTCCAAAAGGAAAATGGGGCCTCACAACAATGATTTCACATGGACTATGACAACACGAATAGGCTGACAAATACCAACCAGAGATTGGCTTTGGACTACAAACTACTCAGGACAATTTTGAGGTGGCTAGCTAAGCTGAACAAGCTTCACAGACTTGAAACAAATACTGCACTTTTTCATTATGTAGAGACTGAACAGATACCTATCTCAGAACTTGAAAATTAACATTTTTTTCAGGATCCCCTAGATTTAATTGCTCCCAGACAGCAGGAAGTAATTTTACAAACATAGCACCCACATTTCCAAGAGGTGGGGTGGGTGTGTTTTTTGGTCTTTTAATGAGTTATAGATAATTGTTATTATTTAGGGTGATTGGTTACAATTTGTTATTGGTAATGGTTTTAAAAAAATCTCAACAAAGCTGATTAGATTCAAGGTTTTGTTTTTAAAAAAGGAGATACAGATATGATAGGATAAATGAGTAGATTATTAAATATACTCTGAAAAAAAGAAAACATAGATATGATAAGATATAAGGGTAGATTATTGAATCTACTTTTAAAATGCAATTGTTAGCTTTAAATATTTTACATTGGATTGGATGTTCGCATATTGTATACAAATTGTGTACATTGATACAAAGTTGAGATTTATTTTGTTACTGTACATATATTTCTACTTTCATTCAAGGTATTATACCTATACAGTTTATCTAACAATGTAATACAAATTGCTAGCCCCTGAAAGTTATTATCACCAACTAATTAGGATATAAAGAAATGCAAGTTGGTAATTAAACATTACAATCAAACTTATAGTCATATTAGATAGTTTTCAAGGTCAAACATATATTTTAAATAAATAGGTTATCTTCAAACACTTCAGAGATCTACAGAATATGACATTTAAGATATTTTAATAACATGGGTTCTTTTTATTTTTATGACAATGAGACATGTCTGCTCCAGAGAATGATGAGCACTGAAAATCTCCATATAGAGTTGACCTTTGTTGTGGCAAAAGTTAACCACTGAGCAAGAAAATGCCCTTGCCTCAACTGCTGACAGCATGATGTCCAAAATGGACAAACAGGACACATGAGAAAAAACTGCCAAACTTTGCCAGGATAAGGTAGAAAGGTCTTTAAGAATATCCTGTTTCACAGAGAAGTCTGTCAGATATGCTAGGCCTGTAGACTGAAGATGCTCCATGCTGCAGAGGAACCTTGGGTGACTGCCTGGGCAGCTAACTTTATTTTTCACACTTTTTGGAAGTTGCTTGCTTGCATATGCTGTTTACTCAGTTAAATTATTTTCTTCTTAGGTCTTTGAGGGAGTTGAAGATGAGATAATTATAGTTTCCTCATGATAGTTTCAGAAAAGAAACTCACTTAGAGGTTAATGTATATAAGTTTAAGAGACATCAAAAGATACTTTTCAGTCCAATATAAATCAGATAGAAAGTGAGTTAGGAACAATCCTTTGGACTCATCAAAATAGAATAAAAAATAGAATAATTCTTTAAATTTGTCAATTGTTCCTGGATTAGACATTACTGATATAATTATTGCTTGGATATATGTATATAATTATTATACCTATTTTATATAGTTTTCATATATTAATTATGACCTTTGTATTTTTGACACAAAAGGGAGTATGTGGTGATATATGTTTAATAAAATTAGTCAGGAATATCAGTAGAAAGTCAACCACAGCCAAGAATGAAAGTCAGGGATGGGCAACCCAACCTTTAATCCTAGTTTTAGGAATGTGGAAAGAGGCGGTTAAGATAGTTGGGGGAGGGTGCTCAGCTCTCCAGGACACTTCCTTGGTGGGCTGAAGAGAAACAGGATTTCATGAAGACAGGCCTGAGGATTTGATGGGTGAGACCTGGCTGTGGTTTGTTTCTCTGTCTCTCTGATAGTCCAGGTTTTCCCCAATATCTAGCTGCAGGTTTTTATTATAATACTAAATATAATTTGTGCAATATTTTCTACTTTGTACACAATTATTCTCACTCTCCACAGAAAGCCTGATTCTAAACTTCTCATCTGGTGACACAAAAATCGTAGTGTACATTGGTATCAGTGGTTAAAGTTGAAAGCAGGACACTGGCAAATGGCTCTTGCAGCTATATCAGGAATGTACAAACATTTTTATTTAACAATATAAAATAGGGGCTGGAGAGATGGCTCAGCGGTTAAGAGCACCGTCTGCTCTTCCAGAGGACCCGGGTTCGATTCCCAGCACCCACATGGCAGCTAACAACTGTCTGTAGTTCCAGTTCCAGGCAAACACCTTTATTAAAAAATAAAGTTTAAAAAAAATATATAAAATAAAAGTCTGTATGTATGGCTAATGATAGCAGTAGCCATTATATATTGCCAATAGAAACCAATAACTAATGATTATCATGATCAGTCAGTATTCTCCTCAGTCATTTTCTTCAAGTAGTTTCCCCAAAGTCATCAGTGAGGAACTTTCCTTGACCTTCCCATCACAGTTTAGTGATAAGGGCAAAGCACCATGCTAGGTCTTAGAACATACACAATCCACTCATTCTACCCAGTCAAGGGTCCTTCTCTTCTGTAGGAATTTCTGTCACTACACTGTCTGCTGTAGTTAACAAGGAGGTCACCAAAGCAGCAGCCAGTAAAGCAGCCCTTACAAACTTTGTTGGATTAATAATGATCCCCTTTTCTACAGTGTTCACAAAATTTCCAAGCATACCATTATAACCAACTTCTGAGAAACTTCAGAATTTTCTCAACAAAGATTCTTAAACACCTACAATCTTAACAATAGTCACTAAAGGAATTGTGAATGCTCCTTGAAATATTTTTATACCTATTTTCTGATCTTTATTATCATCACTTAATGAATCCAAGGCTGGGATGCAGGAAAATGTGAGCAATCCCGTCCTAGAACAATGCCATCTTCAACAGCTGCGCTTGTAGCATTGAGAACATCTATAAACTCTCTTCTCATTCACTACAGCCACACTTGTTCCTCTAACCCTCAGCACATCTAATTCATCAGAAAGTTCAGCCAGTCATTCATTCAGCTTTTTCTTTTCATATCTACTAGTTACATCTGACCACTTAGTGATTTCTTGAATGGAGTTCCCAATTTGAGTTTTGTAACCTTTGCACTTAAAGATGGCATCATCTTTTGGGATAACCTCTCTACCTTCTCCTAAATCGTAAGCATGAACATCTTCAAGATTAAGATCCAGTTCTTCTTCTCCAAATACAGCACCATCAATAGCAACAGCCATATCTTCAAGATGGTTTTTCCTATTGTTCCCAATCCTTGGAACTTTGCCTGCTACAACTTGAAGACCAACTTTTATCCTTTTCAAAGCCACTGTGCTTAGAGCTTCTGCGTCAACATCTTCAGCAATTATGATCAAGGGCTTCTGGTGAGCATTGACAATTTCAAGAACAGGTACAATGGGCTAGAAACTAGAAAAATTCTTTTTTTTTCAATAGAACATAGGCATCGTGGAATTTGCATTTTTACCTTTTGAAGTTTTAATAAGATATTAGAAAATATATTCTCTACCAAACTTCACTTCTTCAATAATTTCTAATTCATCATTCAAGTGTTTCTTATACTTTACCGTGATAATGCCCTTTCTTCTAACCATTTTCATTGTATCAGAAATGATGTTTTCAATATCTTTGTCTTCATATGAAGAAATTGTAGCAATGTGCGCAATTTCATCAGGAAATTCATAGGTTCAGACTATTTTTTAAGTTCAGCAATTACAGCATCAACAGCCAACATCATGCCTCTCCTGATCTTCAGTGGACTAGCTAATACCATTGCTGATCTTCTCAAAGTCCTCCTTGGTGATAGACTAGGCCAAAACAGTAATAATGGTGTCATGCTCAGCCTCTTCATTTGTGTTATTGGCAACATCTTGAGCAAGTTTAGCTCCAGTGTTTTTGTATCTAGCCTTTAAATAAATTGACTTCGCAACAGGGACCAATCTTTTGTTACTTTGGTACTTCCCCCAACTCTGTTCAATAAGTAAAGTTCATTCCTATGAATAACAGCTATAGCATTGGCTGAAAGGTCTACACTTTGAAGCATGAAGGCTCAGGCATCTGCAACAAATTTTACATCTTTGGCATAGTGCCAAGTGAGATGAGGAGCCAGTGCCCAGGACACTTGTTTCATCTGAAAAAAGCTGGTTGGTGGTAGAAGTATTTCTAGGGGCTGCAGTGAGAGTGTAGGAGGCTGTCAGTGGTGAGTGAGAGCAGGAAAGAACTTTTGATTCAATACAACTCTTAAGATCTCAAGGCAATGCTAAAATGCAAGAAGCTAACGTCCAAAGATTATATACTGTGTTATTTCACTTATAGATCATTCTTGGAACAAAATTGTAGAGATGGAGAAGATATGAGCTGTTGCCCAAGATTAGAAATGAAGGGATGGTTATAGCTAGAAAAGGGTGGAGAATGGCTTGGTGAGTGTCTTGCAGTGACACATCTTGATTGTCATGACTGGTCCACAAATCTATCATGTGACAAAATCTCATATAGCAACATGCACATATTCACAAACACACAAGAACATGTAATATGTGGGAAATTTGAGTAGCCATTAAGATTTGTGCTAATGTTGACTTCCTAGTTTTGATATTAAACTATAGTTATGCCATCTTCAGAGGCCTAAAGTGAATGACAACTCTTTTTGTTAGTAATTTCCTGAAAATTTATACCTATTGCATAATAAAAAGTTAAAAAAATCTGAAAGACAGGTTAGATTGATGTTACTGACATGCTAATTGCCTACATTTATTATTGTAGCTTTTCTGGTTGTTCCTTTCATTTGGATCCTTGCCCAACTTCATTAAGTCAATAGATTGAGGCCGTCAGACCAGATTTAGAAGTTAAAAAACAAGTTTGGAAATCCTGTTGGTTATATATGGGAAATCAGAAATCAAATGAGTGTTGGCATGAATCTGGGTTTTCTGGCTGATTTCAGTGTTAAACTGATAGTTGCCAAAAAAGCAATTTAGAACATAGACTGTGGACTAAGAAGATGGCTCACTCAGTAAGAGTGCTTGATGTACAAACATGAAGTCTTATGTTTGACTCCTTAGCATACACATGGTTCCATGTTCCTGTAACCTCATCATTACATGGCAGAGATGAGCAAATTCCAGAAACTCACTGAAACAGATGAGCTTCTCATTTTGTTATGGACCTTGTCTCAATGGAATGAAGTAGAGAGCAGTCAATGTCCTCCTCTGGCCTCCACATGTACAGGTACAGGCACAACTCAAACACAGCCACATCACCAGAAGCCCAGTCCAGCATGAGTGGCAGCTCTTGACATCTGGACCCCTCCAGCTTACTCCAGGACTTTCAGGCCACTGAACAGATTGGAGGGTGTCTCCCTCAAGCAGCTTCGATGGCCTGAGCAACTCTTCTTTGGCCCTGGCTGTTTATATGCACTTAAGGAGGGAGGGCCTTAATTTCAGGTATTTCCTAAGACTTCTGAGTTTTCTCTTCCAGAATCTTAATAAGGCTCCCTTTGGGATTTCCAGGATCCTGATCTTTTCTTTTTACCTTCTTCTCCTCACCTTCCTTCTTCTTCTCTTCCTCCTTCTCCTCTTTTTAAAACAGGGTCTTACTGTGTAGTCCTGGCTGCCCTGAAACTCACGGTGTAGATTAGTCTGGACTTGAACTCATATAAATTTGTTTGCTTCTGCCTTCTGAGGATTGTGATCAAAGGTGTGGGGTAACATTCCTGGACAACTGTAAGACCTTAGAGCCTCAGAAGAGAATGCTAAACAACTGTGAAGTCAGCACTTGGTAAAGGTAGAAGCAAGAATTCAAGACCATCCTTGGCTACATAACAAGTTGAAAAGAAGAAAGGTAAACTGAGATTTGGGCTTTTGAATACAGAATTCTCAATGAATCTTTCTCCATGAATTAATTACAAGGTTTTTTAGCATGGCACTATTTTACTATAAAATGAATACTCACCCAAGTGGTGTACAGATATACACCTTCATATTCCTCTTTTCATCAATTTTTTTTCTTCATTTGGGTTTTTTCTTCCTTTCATGACAAAGACTACAAATGGGAAGCCAGACATATCCTGGATCAGTAGTCTTCCAAGATAGGAGACATGAAAAAGAAAGACATCATTGCAGCCACTCTGGTGAGACCTCAGTATCTGAATATAGATTTTGATATGTAAGTCTCTTATGTGTACATTCTTTCCCAGTAATAAATATGTCCAGGGAAGAGACAAGATGTTTCCCCAGCATTATTTTCACCTCATTCCACTACCAGGACTGTAGTTCTAAATGTTCTCTTCTTGTAGCCCTGAATGATTCCTTGAGCTAAATTTTGAGATTTTTAAGTGGTATATAGAGAAAAATAAATAAATTTTAAGGACTAAGGGCAACTACTAAAAACCACACCAATATTGAAGAAAGAAGAGATGAAAACTACCTTAGCAAAAAAAAGCAATCATCCTTGGGGCATTTAGGAACTCATCAACAATGTGTTCTGAAGGCAATAAAACTTCATTCTACTTCTATTTGAGAAATGGTGAGTGAACCAAGCATAAAATTGTGTCTTTTCTTTCTAAAAGTCCTCTGACAACAACTTCATAGCAATTAACTCTTCTGTCATTTTCAGACCTATTGAAGAAAGGCTTACTTTGAGTTTTATGGAGATTCTGTCCGCCATATTTGTCCTGCATAGGTTCAAGCAGACCAGGATTTATTGTAAGGTCTTTCCAATTGAGGATGGATTTGCTCAACAGGCTGCAGACTCAGGGCCTTGGGCTGTCCTTAACCAAGCTCACATTGTCTTCCTCTTACTGGCACTTAAACAAAAGCTTAAGGACAGAAAACAAAAAATGGTCTTCAGTTATTCAACTTCTAGCTCATAGAACCCGGGACAAACCATGTGACACGTGGGACAAGGGAAGCTGAGGAAGAGGAAACTAAGCTTCAGCTTGACAAAGGAAAGGAATTTAATTCTGTTACATAGTATGATGACTACAGTCAATAATCATAAATTATTTATTTCAAGGATACTAAAGAGTTTTAAACATTCTTTATCCACCCCAAACCACAAGTAGGTGAGATGAAGCACGTTAACAAGTTTAATGATTTAATTATTTACCATGTATTCATTCATAAAAACATCATACTGTACCTCAAATTATGCAAAATTGATATATTTTAAGTAAATATGAAATAGAAGACAGTTTTAATGATAAAGCAAAAATAAAGTCAAGTAATACTTTAGTTTGTCATAAGAAATTCTTGTTACATATTTGAGACTTTGGTTCTACAGCTATCTAGACAATTCTTTAAATTGATGAGGTGTTCAATACATCAGTCAATGCCTTTGCAGTAATAAATGAAAATGGTGATTAATTTAAAGCAAATGGCAAGTGACAACCTTCTGAAAATCTCATAAAATTTAGTGAGTAATTTTTATCATAAACCACAAAGTGATTTCACCTTTACTGACAAACAGCAGGTGCCAGATGTTAAATCTTCAAGTTAGCTTACTGCTATGCTTTGGGTATTTTCCAAAACATATGTCGGAAGCTTGATTCCTACGGTGACATTGTTAGGACCTGAGGCTTAACAGGAAGTGATTGGACACGAAGGTGTAGCCATCACAATTAATGTCCTTGTTACAGAGGAGAGTTAATTATCACAACAGAGCCTTGTTATAATAGTACCTTTGGTGCTCCTCCACATTCTGACACTTGTTCTCACCTTCCTTGTCCTTGAATTTACTAGTCTCTAAGATCATAAGCCAGATAAACTTCCCTTCTTTTTAAATGATCTAGTCCATAGTACTTTGTGTTAGCAGCAAAATATAGTAATGGGTAGTGCAATTCAGAAAACATGTCTGTGTCTGCCAGGGAAGCTATATTGCACCACAGTAACAAACAAGACCAAAGATATCACAGGGAAGTGGGTCGCCTGGCTTCACTCACAGGTATTCTATGATCATAACTAGGCCCCTAGCCAATCTAACTGTGGAATTGTCTAGAAATGTAGAGAGAAGCCCAAGGTACCAGAGAACATTAACACACAAACATGCACCACACCCTCCAGTGAAATAATTATCTGAGCATCTATAAATCACATTTGAAATTCTGATTGGGACACTGTGATGGGTAATCTTCACTATCAGTTTGTCTGAATTTAGGATCACCTAAGAGGCAGGCACACCTTTGTGTTTGTCTGACAGGGGTTTCCAGAAAGGATTAACTGATATTGAGTGATGCTATATGGGGGAGGGGTGACCGGAGCTGAGTTGCCAAACACAGAATGAAAAGAAAAAGGAAAAAGCCAGCAGAGTGCCAGCATGCTCTTTTCTTGTGTGCTGATCCACTCAGATATAAGCAAACAGTGTCATATCCTTGCTGTCCCAGCCAAGGGAAGCTGCCACTGTGTTTTCCCCACTGTGACAGACAGCATCATAAAACCATGAACCCAAACAAGAAGCCTGGAAATATAGTTCAGTGGTAGAGTATTTGTCCAAAGGCCTCTAGGTTCAACCTTACAATAAAATCAGTACAAACACTCTAGAAAAATGCACGGTATGATATAGATACATTTTTACTGAAAACTTAAAGTACATTTTATATAGGTTACAGGGAAAACATTTTTTTTTCATTTTGTGAATAAACATAATTCAGCTCAAACTTAAGTCACTTGGGAGTTTATTTTCAAAACTTCCACAGAATAGTTCATTTTGGGAAAGTAGTGTGTCAGTCTCTCTTGTAACCCAGGCTGCTTCAAAGTCTCTATGTCACTGAATAACCTTGAACTCCTGATTCTCCTGCCTCCACTCCTCAAGTGCTGGGATGCCAGATATATGCCATATGCTAGCTACAGGATGACTTTTTATTGTAACTTTATTAAAATGACTAGAAAAGAAATTTTTAAAATGAAGCAAATATGTTATCAAATCATAGACAATATTATTGACTTAACTTGGTATTTCTTATACAGCAAAATATATCTTGTTTATATGATTTTGAATTCACAACAATAAAAATATTCAGAATTCATTTTAAACTGATAGATCAGTCTCAGATATTTGTTCAAAATAAAAAGCTGCAAATGAACTAAAATCATAAATATATAATCTAAAAATATTTTAGATTACCTGTATAAAATGCATATGAATGGCAAGGCATAGTTATGCTCACCTTCAATCGTGTTTCTTGGGAGGCAGAGGCAGCTGGATCTCTGGGCTGATGTGGCCACCCTGGTGTACACAGTTTCAAGCCACTGAGGTCAACCCAATGAGACCTTGTCTCAAAAAAAAAAAAAAAGTTTATATGACTAAGAGATAAAATAATCAACCAGGACATAAGAAGCTGATAGCTCCAGGGAGTACATGGAAGGTACTCAAAAGACACTACCAAAGAACACTACCAGTTGCTCCATCCCCATGTTCTCACCTCAGATTGATTGCCCAGGAAAGAAAAGCTGGATCAGAGGGGGTGGTTTCTAGTCCTGAGTCAATTATTCTTGCTCATTCCATACATTTTGAAAACCTTAAAATTGTCTTGCTCATATCACACCAAATCCTGGCTTGGATGTTTGAGCTCTTGTATTTTGATTCTATTGTTCCTAAGCTTTATAAAAGAAAAATCCATATATCTTCTTCATCTACCCTATATTTAGCAAAGAATATGTGGCTGGGTCCTCCAGACTAGGGTCTAGAGTGATAGATCACCCACTCTTTACAGGATGTGGGTGGGAGATGGGGTTTTGTGTAAGTTTTTCTATTCTCTTATGGCAGGTCAGGTAGATCCAGCAGAATACCTGAACACCCAGGAATATAGATTCATAGAGAGCAATTTGGAGTTCGGGGCTATTTCAGCCTTTCCTCAAAACCATACTCTATCCTCAAACCTCAGCTGCACCTTTAGAACTAAGGGAAGTTGGTGTCAATGATCCTTTCTTTCAAGCAATGCCTTATTAGTGTTGTATTAGGTTTTTGCCCCATGTGGGCCAGAGATCCAGACCTGCCCTCGGCCACTTTCCCCTCAAAAAATGACTAAGGTGCTTATATAAATTTTATCCTGTTTGGCATATGTCTCAGGCATATTGCTAGCTAGCTCTTTCATCTTAATTCAACCCATTTTCGTTAATCTGTTCTGTCACGAGGCCATGGCCCATGGCTCACCTGTATTCCTACATTCTTCTTCCTTGGTGGCTGGCTGGAGTCAGTCTGACTTCGCCCTCCTCTATCTGTCTCCAATTTCCTGCCTACGGCTACAGTGCTCCACACAGGCCAAAACAGTTACTTTATTCACAGAATGATTTTCACTATGTACAGATAGATGAACATTTCCACCACACATTGGTCATATTTTACTTAACTATTTTTATACATCATCACAGTCTTCACACTTTATTGTCTGTCATGAGCTTCTTCTTTTATTGATTACAGAGAAATTCTGTTGATGATGCTGTGGCCCCTGTCTACTTTTCTAAATCCTCATTTTCTAAGCAGCCTTGGCCAAAAGCCAACTTACAACTCTGCCTGGCTTGTCTATCAGAAGTGAAATTACAGGAGAAAATAGACAGTGAATGCTTTGGGATGTTACAAAAGTAGGAGTGGGGCACAGACTCTATTACATTTTTTAATTCCTTCTCCCCAAGTAAAGATCCAACCTCAGTTGCTACTTCTTGGCACCCAGCTATGTATATCATGCCAATAAAATAATGGCTTCCAGGAGCCAGAGTCACCTGGGCTCTTTTCTCATAGAAGGGAACAAATAACAAAAATGGTAACACCTCATAGAAATTCAGGGATTGTGAAAGTCCCAGCTAGTAAAACCCAAAACTTGTTATGATTACTTGAAAATACCTTTTTATTAAGTACCTAAAAGTTGTGTAATAAGCATCCTTTTAATACAAACTGAAAAATATAATACCACATAGAGAATAATGTCACTGGAAGTGCAAGTACTGGGTTTTTCATTCAGGTCTAGGTAGAGTTTTAGTCTCTGAATGTTGATTTTATCGTCTATAAAATTAAGGCAACAATAACACCCACATATAAATTTTAACATGCTGTTTTGAAAAAGAATCAAATGAGATAAGTATGTCAAAATGTTAGAGTTCGGGAGTGGCTCAGTTGCATAATTCTTGCCTACCATTCCCATGGCCCTGGGTTAAATCCCAGCACTGGAAGAAAAACAATACACTAAACTTTAAAGGTACAGACTCTTCAAATGTTCTTAGAGAACTTGATCACTGTGTCCAGGGTCCCATGAGTTCCTGGGAACCCCTGGAAGTCAATATCCTTGGCTTGTAGCCAGCTTCTTCCCAGAAGCTGCTGACATTGTTATTTCCATCTACAAGAGGTGCTCATGCTTACTGGGCACATAGTAGGATCCAAATCAATGCTGATTGATCAATATATTAGTAGACAAAAAAAAAAAAATGTTAGCCTGCTTCATCCCTACCATAATAAGCGGTTTTATTATTTTTTTACTTCTTCAAATTAAATTGTTTTTAAAATCTCCTTTCAGACTCTCATGTACCCTAAAAAAAACATTGATGTTAGTGATGAATCCTGAGTAGCTTTCAAAATGTGTCATTTCAAAACAGTGTCAAACTCCAACTTTCCCAAGAAAAACAACCCTTTAAAATGCTAAGCAAAGCAGACTAATTCAGTCACATCTAACTCAAAGAAATCAATGACTGCTTACAATTTTTTTTCAGCAGCCAGGCCAGAAAAGAAAAAACAAACAAACAAACAACAACAACAACAAAGAAAAAAAAAAACCCAGAGAATAACAGGCCTTTGCATGGCCAAATAAGGTTTCACGAAGCTCACTTCATTAGAAACTACTGTAAGAGCTACAAAGCCCAGACAGCCTTTCTGAGTCTTGCCACGAATTGCCTACTTTGAACACAACAATGTCCTCCCTTGTACTTGCCATCTTGTTTGTTGATTTTCCTGGATCTACCAGGATGAAACTGGGAGATGCAGTCTGGAACCATGGGTACAAACAGGTGTTCCCTCTGGCATCAGGATTTTTCTAAATACCCATTATGATAAACCTCTTACCTGTGAGGCTTGCCCATGTAACTGACATCTTCTAACCCAATCTCTGTTATACTCTAATTGGAAAAAAATGATGAAAACCAATGCTTTAAAATATATCTACTAAAACATTATAGGCATGGTGGGTCGTGCTTATAATCCAAGTCCTGTTGATGCTGACACAAAGGACAGTGAGTGTAAGGGCAGTCTTGGGTTACATGGTGAAACAGATCAAATGTTCTAATTCTAAATAAGAAGCCTAAGAAGCCTCACTTTTGACCTTTCCTTCCTCCTCCCTCTTCCCCCCCACCCCGTGTGTGTGTGTGTGTGTGTGTGTGTGTGTGTGTGTGTATTGTTCAAATAGGGCTGCTAATATGGCTCAATTAGTTAAGTGCTATACAAGCATGAGACCCTAAGCTTTCATCCCCAACTTTTATGTAAAGAAAAGACAAACTAGACCTGCTTGGACCACTCCCATAACCCAGCATTGAAGAAATGGAGGCAGGAGGATCTCTAGGATTCACTGGAAAGTCATCCTAGCCAATTGAGAGCTCCAGATTCAGTGAAAGACTATGTCTCAAAAATAAGGTAGAGCTGAGAAAGACACTCCATGCATACACATAAACAGAGGAAATGTCAAACATTTCTTAGCATAATGAAACTTCATCTGCTCAGTATCCTGGTCAACAATTATCAACTCTTTATCATAACCTTTCTAAGTTCAAATCAGTTCACAAGTATCAATATATGCATAGTTCATTCTATTATTATTAAAGTTTTTTTTAATACATGAGGCTGATGTAGCAAAATCTTGGCACTCTTAGAGCTTACAATCCAATGCAGAAACTGAAACAGCACTAAACGTGGTAAGAGAAAGTCCAGCAGACAGCTAACCAATTCAGGAGCACTTCTCTGAAGGAAATAAACCAAGCTGAGCCTTACAGGACAAATAGGAGAGAGCTCAGAGAAAGGGGAAGAGGAGTAGACAGAGAAAGGTCCCGGAGAGCAGAACAAACAAAACTTAGAAACTGAAGGAGTATTATCCAGCCTGAAGTTCTGCATTCAAGGAGCCATGAAAGAAAAAAATAATGGCTCCATAACAAGTCACTACAGCCCTTGGATATCATGTCAACTTATTTAACTTTATCCTAGAAAGAAGTAAGAGTTGAGAGTCACAGAATGTTTAAAGAAGATGATAACAGGAAGATTAACCATGGTAGCAAGTGGGAAGGGTGAGGGTGGACAGCAATGCTGTTAGCCCAGAAGCATTGGGACAGGAACAAGCAAGGAGCCTGCAATGATTCCATTAAGAGCTCTTCAGAAGTCAGTGGGGATGTTCTAAAGCATTTGGATGGCCAGAAAGGTTGGCTTTGGGGAGTCTGTTCCATGTCTCTAAAGCAAGGCCTAGACTTTGGGATATGAACATGTATTCAAAGAGAGGGTTCTGGAGACTAGCATGACAGAAAATGTGTGATGTACTGAACCCCAAAGTCAGTTGGTTAGGAATCATCCTCCCTGAATGCCTTGTTATTTGAAAGAGGAAGCCAATGTCTCTGTCTCATGTGAGCTTTTCTGTTGCTGTTTTGGGAGGAAAGGGCTTATTTCATTTTACAATGCTCAGATCACATTCTATCACTGAGGGAAATCAGGGTACAAACCCAGAGGTGTTATAGTCCAGGTGAGAAAGTTACAGACACCATGCATATGAAGCCAAATTAGAGTCCTTTATTTAATCTAGACACTGAAAACTGGCTCTTGCCCTAAAGATACTCTCAGCACTGAAGCTCAGGGTTACAGTGTTCATAAAAACAAAAACCACAATGGATAAGTAAACCTGGTAACATTTGTTTTGACTGTATATTCAGCATTATGTTTAGGGTTATGTGTCTGAACCACGAGCAGAGTCATGGAAATTCTCAAGTATGTTACCAAAATGGATGTAACCATTCTCAGTTCAGCAGCTAAAAAGCACCTGGACAGACTTGAAATGAAGTAAGATTAGGACTAGAAGGCATTACCCCAGGCACTTCAGAGGCAGAAACTGAAGCAGAGGCTATGGAGGGATGGTGCTTACTGCCAACCCCTTTGGGGCAGAAGCCTAGTCTCTTGCATGCCTCAAGACCAAATTCATAAATAAAGTGGAAGAAGAGAAAACCCAAGTCAAATGTGCAGAAAATATTTTTAACAAAGTAGTAGGAAAAAATTGTTCCCTATTCTGAAGACGTGCCTATGAAGGTGCAAGAAGCAAACAGAAGCTAGAAATGTGGGAGCAGCACGTGCCTTTAATCCTAGCACTCAGGAGGTAGAGGCAGGCAAATCTCTATGAGTGCTAGGCCAACCTGTTCTACAGAATTCCAGGACAGCCAGGGTTATACAGAAAAACCCTGTCTCAAAAAACAAAAAAAAGAAAAAAAAAAACACCAAAATCTAAACAATAAGAAGCATACAAAATACCAAATACACAATATCAGAAAAGAAATTCCCCATAACATATAATAATCAAAACACTAAATATACAGAACAAAAATATCATGAACTGGAAAAAGGCAAAACTTCATATAAAGACATAACCATTAGAATATTATTCAACATCTCAATGGAGACTCTGAAAACCAGAAGAGCCTCGACAGATCTTCTGCAAATTCTAAGAGACCACAGATGCCAGACTAGACTTCTATACCTACCAAAACTATCAATCACAATAGACAGAGAAAAAAAATTCCACAATACAAACAAACAAAACTAATTTCTGTTTACCAATCTAACTCTACAATAGGCATGTGATGGCTATTCTTGGTTGCTAGCTTGACTCTATCTGGAAAAAGTCAAATGGGGTTAAGAGATTTTTTCTTAATTGGAAGTAGGAAGATCTACTTCTAATCCAGATCTTTGATATAAGAAGACTTGCTTTTAAGACAGATCATTTGAACTGGGAAAAGCCACCTCTAATATGAGCCACACCTTCTGCTAGAAGTCTATACCAGAACACAAAAGGAAGGTTTTTCTCTTCTTCTGCCTGTTCTCACATTGCTAACAAGGTCATTCCTTCATTGTGACTATGGCCTGCTTCTTGAGGATTCCAACATATACTGAAGCCCAGCTGAGATATCCAGCCTCGTGGACTGAGAAACTACTGGATTCTTGGACTTTCCATTTATAGCTAGCCGTTGTTGGATTAGCTGGACCACAGCCTGCAAGTAATTCTAGATGAAAATTGTCAGTCTGAAGAGGTTAACCACATCAAAGAGGACATGAGGAATAAATTATTCCAAAACCATAAGTTAAAGGTGGGGAATCCCACACCACAACAAAATACCAAGAATCAATAAACCCTCCTCATTAATAATTCTCAATATTAATGTCCTTAATTCCCAAATAAGAAAACACAGATTAACAGATTGGATTAGAAAATAGAATTCATCCTGATGCTGCATCCAAGAAACATATATCAACATAAAGGACAGATATCATCTTAGGGTAAAAGGATAGAAAATGGTATTCCAAGCAAATAAACACACAAAGCAAACTAGTATAGCCATTTTAGTATCTGACAAAATAGACTTTAAGCCAAAACTAAACAGAATGGATATGGAATGGCAGGCAGTACATACTCATTGAAGGGGAAAAACCCACTAAGGGGATATTGACATTTTAAACACTTAGGTACCCAAAAAGAAATCCAAGTACACAAAAGAAACACTACTACAGATAAAAATCACATATTGACCCTTACATAAGGATAGTGAGTGACTTAATTCCCCATTCTCGCCAATAGGCAGGTCATCCAGTCAAACAAACTAAACAGAAATGCTGAGCATTTCTCTGAACCATCATGAACCAATTGAACCTAACAGAACATTCCACTCAAACAATAAAATATATACTTTCTTCTAAATAGCTTATGAAACTTTCTCCAACCCATTTCTAGTAATCTACCTGCCATGTGGCCCCGCCTGTGGCTCACCTGAATTCCTTACATGGTTCTTCCTCAGGGGGTTGGATGAAGACTGACAGACTCTGCAGACCTCCTTCTACTTATCTCTACTCTGATTTCCTGCCTTATTGCTATGGTGCTTGTTATAGGCCAAAACAGTTACTTTATTTACAGAATCACGTACAGAAAACAGTCCTCCCACATTTAAACACATGGGAAATAGAACCAGTAACTTAAATTTTTCTAACCATAAAAAGCTCAGGGCCAAGTGTGAAATTCTACCACATCTTTTTCTTTTTTTTTCTCCCTGTCTCCTTCTTTTTTTTGTTGTTTATTTTTTTATTATTATTATTCTTATGAACAAAGAAGTCACACTTTCTATCCCTATATATCATTATTCAAGGTCCCCTCCCCCTCCCACCACATCAGATCATTTTTTTCTTCTCCACAACTCCCCATCCCCTCCCTGGGGAGGCAGCAGACAGTCCCTTGGTCCCACTGACCCAATAGTGCTTAGTTCTGTCTCCACTCCCGGCAGATCCAGTTTTGTCCCCCCTCCCTCAAGAGTGAGTCAGGTGCTCCTATAGTTGGAATGGGGTTCGAAGGGTCAGTCCAGGGTGTTTCTGATCCCAAGCTGTTCAGTGGTTGTGGTGTGCCGCTTGGGAATGCTTGGCTTTTTTCTTGTTTGTTTGTTTAGAGACCACTAATGAGTGAGTACCCTGCTTATCTTTCTGAGTTTGTGATACCTCGCTCAGGAGAATATTCTCCAAGTCCATCCATTTGCCTGAAAATTTTAGGATATCATTTTTTCTTACTGCTGAGTAGTACTCCATTGTGTAGATGTACCACAGTTTGTTAATTCATTCTTCAGTTGAGGGACATCTAGGTTGTTTCCAGGTTCTTGCTATTACAAATAATGCTGCTATGAACATAGTTGAGCTAATGCCTTTGGAGTATGACTATGCATCATTAGGGTATACATCCAGAAGTGGTATTGCTGGGTCCTGGGGGAGATTGATTCTCAATTTTCTGAGAAACTGCCATACTGCATTCCAAAATGGCTGAACAAGCTTATACTCCCACCAACAATGGAGTAGTGTTCCCCTTGATCCGCATCCTCTTCAACATAGGCTGTCATCTGTGCCTTTTATCTTAGCCAATCTAACAGGTGTTAGGTGGTATCTCAAAGTTGTTTTGATTTGCATTTCTCTGATGGCTAAAAATGATGAGCACTTTTTCAGGTGCCTTTCAGCCATTCCTAATTCCTCTGCTGAGAATTCCCTTTATAGATCTGAACCCCATTCTTTCATTGGGTTATTCAAGGTTTTGGGCTCTAGATTCTTGAGCTCTTTATATATCTTAGAGATCAGTCCTCTATCACTTGTAGGGTTGGTGAAAATCTTTTCCCATTCTGTAGGATGTCATTTTGTCCTATTGACAGTGTCCTTGGCTTTACAGAAGGTTCTTAGCTTCAGGAGATCCCACTTACTGATTGTTGGTCTTAGTGTCTATGCCACTGGTGTTATATTTAGGAAGTGGTCACCTGTGCCAATTTGTAGAAGTGTATTTCCCACTTTCTTTTCTATCAAGTTCAAAGTGGCTGGTTTAATGTTGAGGTCTTTGATCCACTTGGATTTGAGTTTTGTGCGGGGTGACAGGCTCGGATCTATTTGCATTTTTCTACACACTTCCATCCAGCTATGCCAACACCATTTGTTAAATATACTATCTTTTTTCCATTGAATGTTTTGGGCCTCTTTGTCAAAGATCAGGTGTTCATAGGTTTTTGGGTTAATGTCTGAATCCTCAATTCTATTCCATTGATCCACAAGTCTGTTTTAATGCCAGTACCAGGCTGTTTTTATTACTGTGGTTCTATAGTATAACTTGAAGTCAGGGATGGTGATACCTCCTGAGGTTCTTTTGTTGAATAAAATTGTTTTTGGCAATCCTGGCTTTCTTGTTATTCCAAATGAAATTGAGTATTGTTCTTTCAAGGTCCAAAAATATTGTGTTGGGATTTTGATGGGCAGTGCATTGAATCTGTAGATTGCCTTTGGTAGAATTGCCATTTTTACTATGTTGATCCTACCAATCCAGGAACATGGGAGAGCTTTCCATTTTCTGATATCCTCTTCAATTTCTTTCTTCAGTGATTTAAAATTTTTGTCAAATAGGTCTGTTACATCTTTGGTTATAGTTACTCCAAGGTATTTAATACTATTTGCAGCTATTATGAAGGGTAATGTTTCCCTTATTTCTTTTTCAGCTCTTCTATCTTTAGTGTATAGTAGGGCTCCTGATTTCTTTGAGTTAATCTTGTATCCTGCTACATTGCTGAAGGTGTTTATCAGCTGTAGCAGTTCCTTGGAAGAATTTTGTGGGTCACTTATGTATACAATCATATCATCTGCAAATAGAGATAGTTTCACTTCTTCTTTTCCAATTTGTATCCCCTTAATCTCTTTTGGTTCCCTTATTGCTTTAGCTAAAACTTCGAGAACTATATTGAATAGATAAGGGGAGAGAGGACATCCTTGTCTAGTTCCTGACTTTAGTGGGATTGCTTTGAATTTTTCTTCATTAAGTTGGATACTGGCTGTTGGCTTCTTGTAAATCGCCTTAATTATATTTAGGTATTCTCCCTGTATTCCTGATCTCTCCAGGGCTTTAATCATAAAGGAGTGTTAGATTTTGTCAAAGGCTTTTTCAGCATCTAAGGATATGATCATGTGGTTTTGTTCCTTTAGTTTGTTTATATGATGGATAACATTTACAGTTTTTTGTATGTTAAACCAGCCCTGCATTTCTGGGATGAAGCCTACTTGGTCGTGGTGGATGATATTTTTTATACATTGTTGTATCTGGTTTGCCAAAATTTTGTTGAGAATTTTCGCATCAATACTCATGAGGGAAATTGGTCTGTAATTCTCCTTCTTTGTTGTGTCTTTGAGTGGCTTGGGTATTAAGGTAATTGTGGCCTCATAAAAGGAATTTGGCATTATTCCTTCAGTTTCTACTGTGTGAAATAGTTTGAGGAGTAACGGTAGTAATTCTTCTTTGAATGTCTGGTAGGATTCAGCACTGAAACCATCTGGACCAGGGCTTTTATTTTTGGGGAGGTTTTTAAAGACAGCTTCAATTTCCTTAATGGTTATAGGCCTGTTTAGGTAATTAATCTGATCTTCCTTTAATTTTGGTAGGTGGTACCTGTCCAGAAAGCTGTCCACTTCTTCTAGATTTTCCATTTTTGTGGAATACAGATTTTCAAAGTATGATCTGATGATTCTCTGTATTTCCTGGGGGTCTGTTGTTATGTCCCCCTTTTTGTTTCTGATTTTGTTGATTTGAACACTCTCTCTCTGTTTTTTGATTAGCTTGGCTAAGGGCTTATCTATCTTGTTAACTTTCTCAAAGAACCAACTCTTAGGTTCATTGATTCTTTGTATTGTTCTTTTTGTTTCAATTGTATTGATTTCAGCTCTAAGTTTGATTATTTCCTGCCATCTACTCCTTCTAGGGGAGTTCGCTTCTAATTGTTCTAAGGCTTTCAGCTGAGCTGTTAGGTCTCTAGTGTGGGATTTCTCTAGGTTTTTCATGTAGGCATCTAGCGCTAAGAATTTTCCTCTTAAGACTGCTTTCATTGTATCCCACAAGTTTGGATATGTTGTGGATTCATTTTCATTAAATTCTAGGAAGACTTTGATTTCTTTCTTAATTTCTTCCTTGACCCAGAAATGGTTCAGCTGAGTGATGTTTAGTTTCCATGAGTTGGTAGGCTTTCTTTGATTTTTGATGTTGTTGAACTCTAACTTTAGGCCCCTGTGGTCCGATATGTTACAAGGGATTATTTCCATTTTTTTGTATCTGTTGATATTTGCTTTATGACCAATTATGTGGTCGATTTTGGAGAAAGTTCCATGAGGAGCTGAGAAGTATGTGTATTCCTTTGCTTTTCAGTGGAAGCTTCTGTAGATATCTATTAAATCCATTTGCATCATAACCTCTTTTAGACTCCTTATATCTCTGTTGAGTCTCTGTCTGATTGACCTATCCAGGGTTGAAAGTGGGGTATTGAAGTCTCCCACTATGAGGGTGTAAGAACTGATGTGGGATTCAAGCTTTAGCAGTGTTTCTTTTACATAAGTAGGTGCCCTTATATTAGGGGCACAAATATTCAGGATTGAAATCTCCTCTTGACCAATTTTTCCTGTGATGAATAAGTAGTGACCATCTTGGTCCCTTTTAATTGCTTCTAGCTTAAAGTCTACTTTGTTAGATATTAGGATTGTAACCCCCGCTTGTTTCTTAGGACCATTTGACTGGAAAACCTTTTCCCAGCCCTTTATTTTAAGCCTTTGTCTGTCCTTGCGGTTGAGGTGTGTTTCTTGTAGGCAACAGAAGGATGGCTTCTGTTGTAGTATCCATCTTGTTAGTGTGTGACGTTTTATAGTAGAGTTGAGTCCATTGATATTAAGGGAAATTAGTGACCATTGATTGATATTTCCTGCCATTTTTGGTGGTACCTTGTTTGTATATCCTTTCTCTGGACTATTCTTCTGTGGAATTATTGATTGTTTGTGGTTTCATGGGTGTATCTGGGGTCATTAGGTTGGAGTTTTCCCTCTAATACTCTCTGTAGCACTGGATTGATAGATAGATATTCTTTCAGTCTGACTTTGTCATTAAATATCTTGTTTACTCCATGTATGATGACTGATAATTTTGCAGAGTATAGTATTCTAGTTTGGCAGCCATGCTTTTTTAGCATCTGTATAACTTCTGACCAAGCCCTTCTAGCTTTCATTGTTTCCATTGAATAGTCAGGTGTTATTCTTATGGGTCTGCCTTTATATGTAAGTTGGCCCTTTTCTTTTGCAGCACTTAAAATTTTTTCTTTGTTCTGTATGTTTTGTGGCTTGATTATAATGTGGCGCGCTGACTTTTTTTTGGGATCATATCTATTTGGTGTTCTGTAAGCTTCTTGTATCTTTATAGGAATTTTCTTCTTTAAGTTAAGAAAGCTTTCTTCTATGATTTTATTGAATACATTATCTGTGCCTTTGAGCTGGTATTCTTCTCCTTCTTCTATTCCTATTATTCTCAGATTAGGTTTTTTCATGGTGTCCCAGATTTCCTGAACATTTTGAGTTATGGCTTTTTTAGTTTTAGTATTTTCTTTGACTGATATATCTATTTGAGCTACTGAGTCTTCCACTTCAGAGATTCTATCTTCCATCTTTGAACTCTGTTTGTTATGCTTGTATCTGTGGTTCCAGCTTTTTTCTTCAGATTTTCTATTTCCATCTTTGCCTCATTTTGTGCCTTTTTTATTGCTTCTATTTCAGCTTTTAGTGCCTGGCATGTTTCTTTCATAGATTTGTTCATCTCTTCCAATTTTTTGTTTGTATTTTCTTCTATTTCTTTAAGGCTATTTTTCATATCTTCTTTGAGAGTTTCGATGATCATCATAAAGGAATTTTTGGTGTTGCTTCCTTCTGTTTGCTCTTCATTGCTCAGTTCAGGACTTGTATTTTTAGGATCGTCACTTTCTTCTGGAGTTACCTTGTTGTTCTTTATATTATTATGTAAATTTTTGCAGTGGCATCTGCCCATGGCTTCAGTGGTTCACGATTAAGTGGCTCCTGGTCAGTTGTGGCACTTGGGCTTGTGTGCCTCCTGTCACCTCTGAACAAAAGGTCTGCTCAATCTCTACCTCTGCTCTGGGCAGGGGACTGAATTTTAAGTCTTCAATCTTTCTCTGTTTGACCAACTGTGGGTGGGATGGCGGCCGTGCAAATTTCCTCAGCAACAGCTGGGGGGACTGTGGCAGTCAGAGCTTATCTCTGTCTGCTACAGAGTGTGTGGTTGCACACTCTGTGGACAGCATCCGGTCCCAGAACCGGAACTGACGGAAGCTCAACTCTCCCTGGCAGGGATACAGTTGCTCGGGCCTGGTGACCCCTCCTCACCTTTGGGCAGGGTCTGAGTCTGTCCTTCAGGGTCCCCAGTCCTTATCCGATTGCTCAGTTGGAGGTGGGTAGCCGTGCAAATTTTCTCAGCAGCAGCTGTGGGGACCGTGGCAGTCAGAGCTTATCTCTGTCTGCTACAGAGTGTGTGGGTGCATGCTCTGCAGAGCAGACCCAGTCCCAGAACCGAAATTCTACCACATCTTAAAAGAAGAACTGAAGCCAATATTCCTCAAATAATTTCACAAAAGAAAGAGTGATAGAACATTTTCTAAGTTCTTCTTACAAAGCCACTATTTCCCTGATGCTAAAGGTACAGAGGGTTCAACACCACCACCACCAAGTTCATATCCCTTATGAACATAGATTCAAAAATTCTCAATAAAATATTTTCAAACCAAATTCAAGAACACATAAAAGTGATTATCCACCACAATCAAGTAGGCATCATCTCAGGGAGGCAAGGATAGTTCAACATAAGTAAATCAATAAACTTAATTCATCACATAAACCAACTAAAAAAAATCCAACAAGATCATTATATTAGATGTAGAAAAGGTATTTGACAAAACCCAATATCCATTCATGATAAAAGTCATGAAAAGAATAGAGTATAAGAGACATACCTTAACATAATAAAGGCAATTTATAGCAAGCTCATAGCCAACATCAACGTAAATGGAGAGAAACTCAAAGCATTTACACAAAATCAAAAACGACAAACATATCTACTCTCTCCATCCCTATTTAATATAGTACTTGGAGTTGTAGCTAAAACAATAGAACAACTAAAGTAGATCAGAAGAATGCAAATAGGAAAGGAAGATGTCAAAGTAACATTATTACAGATGATATAATCTTATACATAAAAGACCCTAAAATTTTGTCAAGAAACATGTATAGCTGAAATCCATATGTGAAGCTAATCAACAAAGTACCAAGATACAATATTAATATGCAAAATCAGTAGCCTTTCTGCACAAATGACAAGCATATTAAGAAAGAAATCCAGCAAATAGTTCTTTTCACAGTAGCCTCAAAAGCAAAACAAAACAGATACACAAACAAAACCTTAGGCTAACTCTAATTAATCAAATGAAAAATTTGTATAATTAAAACTCTAAAATTGAAGAAGGAAACAGAAGATAGAAATATTTGCATGCTTATGGATTAGTACAATTAATACAGTGAAAATGGCCATTCTACCAGAAACAATCTACAGATGCTATGCAATTCCTATGAAAATCTCAACACAATTGTTCACAGAAATTGAATAGAAAAATCTTCAACTTCATATGAAAACATAAAACACCCAGAATAACAAGAAAATCCTGAATAATAAAAGAATTGCTGGTGGTATCACCACCCCAGATTTCAACTTTTATTACAGAGCTGTAGGAATAAAAACAGCATGGTTTTGGCATAAAAACAGGCTCCTTGATAGATGGATTTGAATTAAAGACCCAGAAATAATTCACACACTTATCAAAATTGATTTTTGATAAAGAAGACAAGACACTGGTGAAAATACAGCATTTTTAACAAAGGGGCAGGTCAAACTGGACAGCTCCATCTAGAAGAATGCAAAGAGAAACATATTTAGCACTCTGAACAAAACTCAACTTCAAATGAATCAAGAATTTTATCTTGAGACAAGATATTCTGAATCTGATAAAAGAGAAGGCTGAGAGTGGGCTCAAACTCAAAGACACAGGAAAGAACCTTCTGACACAGCACAAACATTAAGACCAACAATTAATGAAGATGAAAATCTTCCATGTGGTAAAGGATGCCATCATTGCTGATGGGAGAGCAAACTGGTATAGCCACTATGGAAACCAGTGTAGAGATTCTTAAGAAAGCTGAGAATCATTCTACTGCAAGAACCTGTTATACTACTCTTTGGCATATAACCAAAGGACTCTACATCCCACTATAGAAATACTTGTTTATCCATGACCATTGCTTATTCTTAATAACCAGAAGCTGAAAGTAGTCTATATGTTCATCAGCTTATGAATGGTTAATAAAAATGTGGTGCATTTGCACAATGGGATATTATTCAACATTTAAGAAAAACCCTGAATTTATAGACAAATGGATTGAGCTAGAAAAAAAAAGTCATCCTAAGTCAGGTAATTAGACCCCAAAACACAAATAGTGCATGTTTTCTTTTATGTTAGCTTTTAAGTTTTTAAGTTTATTTTAGATATGGCTATACTCTAAATAACCACAGAAGTTAGATAGGTACTTAGTAAGGGATTGCGACAAGAAAGACTCTCCCAAGGAAGGGGAAATACAATTTAGTATTAAGAAAGATAAAGAGGAAACTAAGAGGATTAAATGGGGAGGATGATGGGAGAAAATGGTAAAGGAGGGAAGAAGGACAGTTAACTAATGGTTAGTTGAAAGCCCTATTAGTCCTTGACTACCCATCAGGTATCAGATAATAAGTTAATGTGAAACTGTTGCCATCACAGATCAGTCTTCCCCCAGGTGAGGAAGTTACACTATTTCCTTGGTCTGTAGTGTTTGCTAAACTCTTGGACCTGGTTTCTCTGATATAAATATATATCAGGGAAATATATATATGAATATACTTTCTTTTTTATGGTAGAAAAAGTATATTTAGAATTAGCCAGCTGGACTGAGTTTAAATGATTCCAATTTTGTTGGCGACATCCAGAGCATCATAATCAGGAGCCAATCGAACATATGCCTTCTTTTCTCCGTCAGGCCTTATGAGGGTGTTGACTTTGGCCACATCTATGTCATAGAGTTTCTTCACAGCTTGTTTGATCTGGTGCTTGTTGGCCTTGACATCCACAATGAACTTGTGGCTTAATTAAAGGCTGTGTGTTGTTGTCTTCTATCTTCTTCATGGCTGACTCAGTGGTCAGGGGGAACTTGATGATGGCATAGTGGTCAAGCTTGTTTCTCCTGGGCACGCTCTTTCCAGGGTATTTGGGCTGCCTCCTGAGCCTAAAGGTCTTGGGCCGCCGGAAGGTGGGTGACGTGCGGATCTTCTTTTTCTTGTGGCTGTGGACACCTTTCAGCACTGCCTTCTTGGCTTTCAAGGCCTTCTCTTTGGCTTCCGCTTTAGGAGGGGCAGGAGCTTCCTTCTTCACTTTCGGCGCCATCTTGGTGAAAAAGATGAATATACTTTCAATGTGCTTGTGCTTTCTCTGCCACTCAGTCTTCAGGAACCCAATATCTATATATATATATATATATTCTAATTATATAAATAAACCTGTTCAGTCCATACAAAGTTACTTGTATGTATATGCCTAAGCATGACCTAAATAAGAGTGGCACCATAGATATGCTAACATTGAAGGGGGAGAGCTCAAGAGGCTACAGCCCTGGACAGAACCACAGCCCTGAACAGAACCACAGCCCTGAACAGAACCACAGCCCTGAACAGAACCACAGGCAAGTAAGAAAAGCTGAGAGAACAGGAGAAACAATCTTCCCCAGCGTTTATCAGCCTACTCTTGAAACCTCATGAACTCTGCTTGTTGCTGTAGCCTCTTGTATTTATTCTGTAAGAGAGAGAGAGAGAGAGAGAGAGAGAGAGAGAGAGAGAGAGAGAGAGAATCAGACTAAAAGGACTTGATTTCACCTTGTCCAGGTTACTAGGGTAGGTGGAACTCTCTAGAAAATTGCTGTTATTATAATTATCGTGCCTTGTGGATTGATTGTTACTCAATAAATTCTAATATTGTGGAAAGACTCAAACTTACTCTCTACAATTCTTACATAATGTGTCCAGAACACCTCTTTATTTATTTTCATCCCTTTGAACACTTTTGGATCAGATCGTGGTCATATGCCAAAAATTATTGCAGCAGCATCTGATCTGGTCTCTTGTTTCCCAAGCCTGTCTGTTTATAAGTAACACCAGAGGGAGATAGAAAATCCTGAAATATGGTTACGATCATATTCCCTTCCTAACTAAATTTTATCAATGGCTCATTTATAGCAGGACATCTTCCAGGCTCCATAAGCAGATTCAGTGTGCTTGTGCACCTCCCCCACATCCCCCATCCTCACTCCCCAAGGACCAATCAATGGCTTTCAATACTGCTCTCTGCTATCGACACACTTATGCCTCCTTCCTACAAAAATTCTACTTTGAGCTCAAATCTCTCTTGGGCCAAACTTCTTGACATTTCTGTTGGAGTGACTCATAGACATCTTAAAAATTCCTAGTTTGCATTTTCTCAATTTCAGCAAGCCACTCAGCTTTTCAAGAGAGAAGGAAAACTCTAGAAATATTTAATTCTCCTTTGACGTGCCTGTTCATTTGATTCACTCAAAAGTCTATTAATTTTACCTCTAAAACTTGCTCCAAATTTATTTTACCACATTTTACTACCCTGACCTGCCTAGATCACCATCAACTCTCATTAAGACCAGTGGAAAGCCTCCTTTTTCTCTATCCACATTTGCTCTATCCCTCCAGTTCAGTCTAGTATACAAAATCTCAGTCAGATCCTATAATTTTCTTCAAGCTTCTTAAGCAACTTTCTATTGCTTTTTAAATAAATCTAAAATCTTCCAAATGATCCATTTACCTGGTTTATTTTATATAGATTCTTCCTATCCTCTAATTTACCACACTGTGATAAAATATGCCCATTTCCTTTCTTAATCACTTAGAATTCCAGCCTTTTCCTTAAAAAAAAAGAAGACATATAATAAACAATGTTTAAAGAATGACTGAAGAAGGGTATGGTGGTACATGTCTATAATACTGACATTCAGAAGGCTGAGGCTGCAGGTATCCAAGTATGAGGTTAGCCTAGGCTATGTATGAAGACCTTGTGTTTTAATCAGTGTTCTGTTGTTGGGAAGAGACCTCATGACCATGACAACTGTCATATAAGAAAGCATTTAGTTGGGGCTGGTTTATAGTTTAGAGGTTAGGTCATTATCATCATGGTGGGAAGCATAGAAGCACACATACAGACATGGTGCTGGAGAAGGAGCTGAGTGTTCTACATCTAGATCCACAGGCAGCAGGAAGAGAGAGACACTGAGCCTGGCTTGGGCTATTAAAACCTGAAAGCTTACCCCCAGTGACACACTTCCTCTAGTAAGGATATACTTCTTAATCCTTTTAGATAGCTCCCATCTCTAAGCATTGAAATATATGAATGTATGGGGTTATTCTTATTAAAATCACCACATGTTGTCATTTTTTAAAAAATGTAGTGACTATGTAGTAGCATGAGACACCTTTCTACCCTTCTTTTCTACTCCTGCTTCTGTGTCTGTTTCAGATATTTCTTTCTCCTTCCCTGTGCTGAGGAGACTTATACTAAGTAGAGTGTATCTTACAAACACTGAATAAGACACCATACATCAAAGTGAGACCCTGAGAGACTAAATGCAGGACAGAATGAGTGCCAGCCTGCTGTGCCCTCCCTTTGTCCCTGGTGGACTGGAAGCTCATGGCTGGAAGAGTTTGTTTATTCCCTTGCTTGTTTGGACATTTGAATCTAGGAAGGGATGCAGGCTTTGCACATCCTACCAAGTGCCCTGTCACTGAGCCTTATCTTCACCCCCTTGCATTTAGAGGTGATTTTGTTCATTGCAGTGAAACAGAAGCAACAATTTGCAATACTAGCCATGATATGAGTCAGTGCTGTTGGTTTCATTTATTTATTTATTTATTTATTTATTTATTTATTTATTTATTTTTTAAACTTTATTTATTTATTATTTATTCATTTATTTGCCTTGGTGTTTGCCTGGAACTGGAACTACAGACAGTTGTTAGCTGCCATGTGGGTGCTGAGAATTGAACCCGGGTCCTCTGGAAGAGCAGACGGCGCTCTTAACCGCTGAGCCATCTCTCCAGCCCCCTGTTGGTTTCATTTATTATGTTTTATACCCATTACCACTAACTAGTTCATTTTTCTTTCCAAACAAGCAATAACTTCTTTCTTCCTTCTCTTTGGCCTCTAGTAACTGCTGTTCTACTTTCTGTCTCTAAATTTGCCTGTGCTTGGTACCTCATATGAAAGGATCCTTGCAGTATTTGTCTTCCTGTGTCTGGTTTCTTTCATTTAGCATGAAATGTTTAAGATCCATACATGTTGCAGCATATTTAAGAATCCTATGCTGTCTCTGGCTGAAGAATCTTTATTTCTTTGTAGTTTATTTGTTCGCTGACTATTTATTGAGCCCTTTATTAAGGGGCAAGCACTGTTTGGGGTGATATCAAGACTGCAATAAACACAAGAGAGAAGATTCTTACTAATTTCTTTCACAAGTTCTGACACATATACATGTGAATATATGTGAGCCGTGTGTGTGTGTGTGTGTGTGTGTGTGTGTGTGTGTGTGTGTGTGTGTGCGAGAGAGAGAGAGAGAGAGAGAGAGAGAGAGGGGGGGGAGAAGGAATAATTTATTTTAAGCTTTAGGAAGTTGAGAACACTGAGAAATTGGGTTGGAGAGATGGCTCAGCAGCCGTTAAAGGCTAGGCTTACAACCAAAACTATAAGAGAACACTGAGAAATCTAAAATCTGAAACAGGACAACAGCTTTCAAATTTAAATAAGTACTAATGCTGCAGTCAATTCTGAAATCTGCAGGACAGGACAAGCAGGCTGGAAACTCAGTCAGGGTTTCTGTGTTGCAATCTGGAAGCTAAATTCCTTCCGAGGGAGAATCTGTCCTAGGCCTCTTTGAGCTCTAGCATTTTGCTAAGAATCTTTGGCATTTCTTGGGTTGTAGACACACTACCCTGATCTCTGTCTCCATGCCTATACAGCATTCTGCCTATGTACAAGGGTAAGTATACATTCCCCCCTTTTTATAAAGAGACCACTCAGCAGAATGTGACTTTTCTACTGTAGATGACCTCACCTTGACTAATAACATTTGCAATGACTCTGCTTCCAAGTAAGGTCATATCCTGAGGTTCTCAGGCTTCAAATTTCAAGATAAAAACTGGGAAGGGCCAAGTCAGCTGGTAACACACAGGGTGATCTGTGACTATGAAGAGTTATTGGATAGTGAGTTTAAAACATCAGCAGCCAGGGAGCTGGAGATAGGGTTCAATGGTAGGACACTTGTGTAGCAGTGAACATGCCTGTGTTTAATTTCCAGCAACAAGGAGGTGAAGGAGGATGTAAAAACTGGTGACATGAATTTTTTTTTTTTTTTACTTAAACAAAAATAATCAAGTTGTAGAGACTCTTTCTTGAGAAGCATCAATGCTCTTAGGTCTGACTTACTCTTTCTAGGTAAAGTGCCTCACATTCTATTAACCCCTGTTTTAAGTCTGTTAAAAATGTTTCTTTAAATAAACTTTCACTTTGCTTTAAAACATAATAATTGGATTGGCATTTTCTGATCTGGCGAAGTCTGCAGCAGGAGAAGACAGTGTGGAGATCCACACTTTTGAATGTTGTCTTACTCTACTTTGATTTCTGTAACAAAATAATCAACATTTATTGGCAACTGAAAAGTCCAAGAGCTTAGTGGCAGCTTCTGCCCTGCATCAGGAGCCTTCCTTCCACATCATAACCCCCTGGAGGGCATCATATGACATGATAGAGCCACTAAACTAGAAAGGATGTTGTAACTCAGCCAATCCAGAGATGCTGGAACCTTTATGATCAAATCACTTTCTAAAATAGTCTCAGCTGTGAACACTAGTATACTGGGTGTCAGGTTACACAGATCGTTTAGGGTGATACGCTCCAGTCATAGAAGATATAAAAGATACTCAAGCAAAGAGCCACTCTCTCTCCTAAGCCCTTTTCTTGGTAACTGATGCTGCAGATGGTCCCAGCTATCTCTGAAAGGACTAGGAAGAAGGACCTCTGATTGTTGCCTGTTCTAACTTACATGGTCCCTAAGAAGCTCATTTTTTTTTCTCACCTTTCTTTGTCCTCAGCCCCTCCTTCCTCATCATCCTTTTTTCCCATTATACAATTTCTCTACAACTTTTCTACAACAGGCCTTACGCATAAACACACTTCAAAAGTCATTAAATAGAGTATGAAGTCAAAACTAATTGTGAACTGTAGAAATATTGTTTTATATAATTGTACTTCCAGAGTGAACATGGAGATTTTAAGTAAATGCAAATAGAAGTATGTTATTAATAGTTGAGTGGTCTGTGAATTAATAATAATTTGTGACTCTATTAACCATGTTTTATTTCAGGCATCACCACCCCATCTGCCAAGTTTATGTCAGTGCAGGCAAACTCTGCCTTCTCACTTCTTGGTTATATCTACTGAATTTTTTGGACCTAAAAGATGAACGATGATGACATTTCCAATAGCTCAAAAATTTTAAGTGCAACATGGCTAAGTTACAGCAAAGTGGAATTTTAGGCATAAGGTTTTATAGAAAATAGATTACTTCATAAATTTAAAACTAAGTTCAAACTCTGCCTCAACTATGGTTTTTAACTCTATAGGTGATTAGCCTAGTTTGGGAAAGGGGTAGTTTAATTTGCCATAGATTTTTCTTTGTGAAGTGCTATTGTTTAAATGCATAGAGCCCCAACTATAGCAGAGAAGTATTGTTTACATCGATTTGTCTGTCTTGTCTCCTGTGCAGAAAGTCATTTTGATGGCCTTCAGCAGACAATATGATTAATTAGGGAAGTCAATATTCAATCAGCATAGAACCTCTAAGTTGTCTGATCCCTAAAGACCAGTGCTTTCAGTAGGGATTGCATGATGATTCCACTTTGTGACTAATATCTCCTGCGCCTCAGACTGACACTTAGGACCTAGCTGAAAAGCCAAAAGGGGCTCTGCAGTGCAGAGGAGGAGGGCAGACAGGAGAAGCCACAGTAGCGTCAGGGGTGAGGCAGGCAGACAGCTGGAGGTCTTTTCTGTGAACTTCTCAGATCTAATTGTGTGGCTGCATCAATATTCTGCGGCTCTCTCTGTTCTTGTTATTAGGGCCTATAGAGCCCTACCACCCACACCCACCATACTTACACCTGGGGTCCCACCCAGGCTCCCAGAGCAGGATTGGTGGGCAGGAATGATGAGTGTCTCCAAACTAGCAAATGAGTAGAAACTTTGTTTCTCTCGGATCTGTTCAGACTTTTGTTCTGTCTGAACACGCCCACTGCTCCTTCAAAAGAGTCTCTGTGGTGAAGCAGAGGACCGGAGCAAAATGCCTAATGAAGCATACATACCCAGGGAAGGGGCTTGAGAAAGACTGAGGAAGACTGGCTGGGAATAGGGATTGTGAAAAGCAGGGTCGGGTTTTCACAAACACTGTAACACCAAATACTGGGGTCTACAAAAGACCTTAAGCTTCTGCGGGTACCTTGGAGGCAGTCCAAACAGTCTCGGAAGTGTTCTGGGAGCTGTCAGCGTTTTGACAGCATTCTATCTTTCCCTGTTGGTGGGCAATGGTTGAAGCTGGGCACAGTCCAGGTGTAGGACGCTGGAAAGGAGCCAATCCTGTTTTAACTTCCTAGCTTCAGCCAGCTGCTGGCATCCTGCACAGGTTGGATAAGGGTTCTGGGACTGCCTCCGGGGCCACTCTGCACCTGAGGCTTGGAAGCCAGGAGCAGGTGTGGCTCAGACTCATGGTCCAGGTAGCTGAGCCCATAAGAACCGCCCAGGTCCAGCTTCTCAGTGCAGCTAAGTGTATTGGCATGCGTTGGCCAACCCCCTCCCAACAACACAAACAGAGAGAGAGAGAGAGAGAGAGAGAGAGAGAGAGAGAGAGAGAGAGAGAGAGAGAGAGAGAGAGAGAGGGGGGAGAGAGAGAGAGAGAGAGAGAGAGAGAGAGAGAGAGAGAGAGAGAGAGAGAGAGAGAGAATGAGAGGAGAGAGAGAGAGAGAGAGAGAGAGACAGAGAGAGAGAGAGTTGGAGAAATTAGTCCACTGCCTGCTCCCAGGGCAAGGCGACACTCTGAGTGAGGTGGTAGGGGTATGAGTTTTCCAAATGGCTCACTTGCCTTCCACAAGTGAACTGTTGGCATTTCTCCAGAAACCTCTACTGCTCCATCCTCAAAAGTGTATGAACCATGGCAGAAGTCAGGCACGGGGGCCTGTGAACCAGGAGACTGAAAATTTTAGAATGACCCCATTGCCCCAAGAAACGGTAGTAGGGAAAAAAAAAAAAAAAAGGCAACACTGTGTGTACTTAAACGGAAATGTAAACCCAGATCAACTCTCTCCGGAGCATACAAATGAGGGAGACAAATCAGACAGGGCTCGGCAGCTTCCCAGAAAAGGCCTCATGAATGAGAATAGGTTGCTAGGTTTCTCTTCCCCCACCCCCATTCCCCCGACAATCCCTTCCCACAAGGCTTCCACAGACAAAAGAAAACAGGCTGTCCGGGTGACTACCGACTCTGGGAACCCAGCCAGGTCCGGGAGTGCCCCGCGGCCGCTCCCGCCTTCAGGACCCTGGAGAGCGCCCGCGCCACGCCCCTGGGACCTGAGCCCAGCTGTCCCTGGCGCGCTCCCCACCCAAGCCCCAACACACTGCCACTTTTATTTGTTGCTTCCCGCCTCCACTTTTTTTTGGCAACCACTACTCTTTTTTTCACAGACAGATTGAAATGTTTTTGTTCTTAGCTTGAGAGAAGTGTTTGGATTGGCAGAGTTAGGTTCCGGTTTGTATACACTGTTAGTGTCCAAGATGCTAAGAAGGACTTAGAGATGGAAGCCCAAAGCAAGTGGCCTTCAAATAGCACTAAGGCGCAAGGTGGCAGTTACCTGTAATCCTCGAACCCAGGAAGCTGAGGTCAGAGAATGGAAAGTTTAAGACCAACTGGCATAAAAAATTTTGAGAAACAGTTCTTTTTGGCAATTCTACTATTTATTTTCTCTTCTTTTCCCTCTTCCTTCCCCTTCCTCCTCCCCTCCTCTCCTCCTTTATTCCTCTCTTCCTCTCACTCCTCTTCCTCCTCAGGTTCTCAGGCTTATGTTGACCTCAGATTCACTAAGCCTAGGGTGACCATACCTCCACCTACCTCCCCACCTTCCCAGTGCTGGAATTATGACATATGAGCCGTTTTGCTATACTGAACTTGGGCTATGTAAGCAACATACCAAATGAGGTACATTCCCAGCAGAAAGGTCTCTCTTCACTCTCTACATAGCCCTGGCTGTCCTGGAACTCACTGTGTAGACCAGGCTGGCTTTGAACTGACAGAGATCCACCTGCCTGAGTGCTGGGATTAAAGTATGTGCCACCAACCTCAGCTAAAGGTTCTCTTAAAAAACTAACTTTATTCGTTCATTTTTACAAATGAAGTAGATAAACTCTGAAGGTAACATTCCTTTTCCACAGTTAGTGTTAGTGAGAAGGCTATTTCTAGGACCCTGTGCTCCTGACTACCACACTACACATACCCAAGAATATTTTTTCAACTTTCCATGAAGAAAAAAAAAATAGGCATGTTTACTTTCACCCTCTTAATGCCTAAGTCTCCTAGGAATCCGTAGAAAGTGGAAAAACTCTAGGAATAATGTTTACACATAGAGTTCAGAAAAGAGGCCTGCAGTAGAAATGCTTGCAAAACCCAACCCTGGACTCCTGCACTCCACTGAACGCTAGAGTCTGGCCTTTTCCCGCCACCTGCCATCTACTATCCACGTCTCACTTAACAGCTATGCCAGTGAGACCTGGTAACCAGGTGTATCGCTACCTGGGGTGGGAGGTGGCTTATTGGAAAAGGACAGAGCGAGAAAGATTCAGATGATGGAAGGGAAGAAGAACTGCAAAAATGAAAGTGAACCTAGACTTTCTTACACAGGCATGCCACGTCGAATGTGTATTCCAAGGGGATACTAACCTGAAGATTCCGATTAACTAGGCTGGGGTAGGGACACCAGTTTTCTATTTCTATGGAGCCGCTGGATACTGGGTAGTGGCAACAGCTGCTGGTCCAGGGACCACAGCCTTGAACAGCATAGCTTTAAATGAGGGAAGAAGGGAGACTCTAACCTCATTTTTTTTTGCTTTCGCCGACCTTCTCTTGCATCACAAAAGTAAATTCTCAAGATATTTTAGCAAGCAGTCTCAAGTAGGTGACTAGACAAGATCCTAATGATGTGCTGGGTTTGTTTCTCTCCTTCCCCCACACCCTTCCCGCTGTCCGCCCTGCACAGCTCCCACACTCTCCCGCCGTTCAGACGCTGCTCCACCACCTTTCTAGCCTGCTCTGCATCTTCATGCGATTTTTCTTGGGTCTTCTGCGGCCACCCTCTCCCGCGGCTCGCCTGCGACTCTGGGACTTCACCCCTCAGCTTCCCTCCTGGCCAGCCGCCTGGCTCTCTCCAGTGCCCCGCCGCCTCTGGCTCCTACTTGCAGCCTCAACGGCACTGCCAGGCAGACCTCCGAGAGGTCCTAGTCTGAAGCTGGCAAGTCCAATTCCAGAGCCCAAAGAAGAGGACGCCTGCACTGGGAAGAATTCCCCGGAGTCCGTAAGTACTGGGGACTCTACCAAACCCACCCTCGGCCTCCCGCCCCAGCCTTTCCCACTGGTTCCAACCCAGACTAACCCAACCCAGTCAGCACAACGCTGGGCACACTGGGCTCCCTGACACTCCCACATCCGTGGAAGCACTAGTAGATACTTTCACCTAAACCATTCATTTTCCTTCTACTGTTCTGAGAAGCCGGAGGAAGCCCTCTGCCGCCTCCGAGAATCTTTGCCAACTGTGGTTGCAGCTCCCTCCCCCAGAGCCTCTTGAGCATCCCAGCCCGTCGCCACCGCCCGAAGCCGAGTAGGCGCCCCTACTCCCCTGCCCTCTCTGCAGGAGGAGGAAATGACGTGATGTTATTTTTGTGTCAGGTCACTTTGCTGCTTCAGTTTTGGACTCTGAGCTCAGGCGCACAGCCTCAAGGGCTCACTCCAAGGTTTACTCCCCCAGCCTCGGCGACCCCCGGCTCTTCGGAGTCCTCGAAGCTAGGCTCCCGGTGGGGCAGCCGCACCGGGCTTCTCCTCCCTTAGCCTCTGAGTCCTAAGGGAAAGAGGATTGCCTGCCGAGGGACTGCGTAAGACCGGAGTCCAGGCTTAGGTTTTCCTACTCTACACCTCGCCATCCCAATCGCCATCAGTCTCTGGCTGAGCGCGGTCTAGAGAGAGAACTGGAGCTAGAGCCTGCAGCGAGAGAGTTGGGGGCAGAGATCAGTGGCTCTCGAGGCAGCGGGGACAGAGGTGTCTGTAGGAACTGTCCTGCAAAAAAAGGGCAGTTCACAGGCGCGACCCAGGATACGGAGCATCTGCTCCTCTCGCGACCCCCATCCCCGTGCTGCACCTCCCCTTCCAGCCTCACTTCATTCACAAGGTCTCGACATTCATTCACCCACTCTGGATAGGCCCGCGAAAGCTAAGGCCAAGGAATAAAGAGTGGGCTTTGCGGGAACCCTCAAAGCTTGCTCCGCGTCGCACCCACTCTGGTTCCTCACGCTCGCGTTGGAACTAAGAAAGGTCCCCGGCTTCCAAGTGCTGCGCGCCGCCGCCAGTAGGAGGCGAGCCGGGGGAATGCCCAGCGATAGGAAAGAGAGAGTGGAGGTGGAGAGGAGTCAGAGAGGGGAAAGGAGGAGGAGGAAGAAAGAAGAGCTCCGGAGCTTAGACCCAGAAACGTAGAGAAGGGCGGGAGGCAGGGAGCCAGCGCTGGCGGAGCAGGAACCGCGCTAACTAGTCTAAGAAAACTAAGGCACATCCTGGACGCATGCGCACGGTCAACGGAGGCCAGAGGGCCGGAGCTTCCCCTCCAGCTAGTCCACTGGACTCTAGCTTGGTAAGAACCTGGCGACCTCCCTTTCTTCTTCTCAGACTCTCACCTGAAGCCCTGGACCCAGCAGTGGAAGGAACCCCGGGGGTAAGCTCGCTCGAGGGACCTGGGATGCCAGTTGCCCCTAGCCTGGCGAGTCATGTGCGTGGGTTAGTCAATGCCTGTCGCGAGTAGGTTGTGGGTTAGAGGCATGACAGTGTCTGAACGAGGGCTCGAACCATCGTGAACCATTATTGTCAGACCTCCCAAGCCCGTGATCCCGGATCTGAGACTCAGTGCGGGACGAGAAATGTCATCAAGGTCTAAAGTAAATACTGGCCATGCCAAGTATTTTGGGAAAGTCCTAACGAGTTGATGAGTTGGGGTCTCACTGAGTTGGGGGAAGGATGCTCCCGGTACCCGAGCGCCTGGGGCGATCAGTTTAAGCACAGGTGGCACTCCGGGAACGCACCACCCCACCCCACCCCCCGTTTCAGAGAAGCGCAGCCCAGGATAGCTAGCAGAACAGGGTGGGAAGTGGGTGCTCAGACTGCACCCTAAGCTCTGGGGTCTGCATGCACCTGACAACTGAGCAGACACAACAGCTTCTTAAGGGACTGGCTGGGGCGCTAGATTGCTCCACACTCGGAGGGGCGTTCCGGAATCAACCGGGGCGCCCTGGCTGCGGCGACTGAAGGTACCTTGGGAAGCGGAGAGACTGCGAGGAGGCGAGAGATGGGAAGTCGGCTCCTTGCAGGCTGGTAACCTAGGCCTTGGGAGAACTGAGACGGCTAATTGAGTTGTCTCAGCTTCCCGGACAAGAGTGGGCTCCTTCGGAGATCTGGGTGCATATGGATGTCCCACCCACTGCTTAGGGAGAGTAGGTAAGGGAGAGGCCTCGGAAGAGACGGAGCGCGGAGGCGGGGTGGGTGTTTCGGGAGAGCTTTGAATGCGCTTCAGGATTTCCACACGCAGGGAGTGGGCGACCGGAGGTGGGCGTTTGGGAGGGGTGTGCGGGCGCTGCGACCTACCCACCCCAAGAGGGTCTGGAGGTGGGGCACTGGGAGAGGTGGCTTTCTGGGGCTGAGATGGGGCGAGAGCTTTCGGCATTCTACAAAAAGGGCAAGAGAGGCTCCGATACACACACACACACACACACACACACACACACACAGCCCAGCAGCTGGTGGACACCGGGTGAAGTGTGTTTGGGGCGAGCTAAGGATATTCCCGAGGGAGCATCTGCTGCCTCTGCGCCCCCAAGTCAGTGAACAGCGCCACCAGCACTAAGAAGGTGGTGGTGTAAGATTTCAGTCCTGAAAGAGAGTGAGAGAAGGGGCATGTCTCTTCCTTTCCAGAGGTTTTGGTGAAGGCCTACCACTGTCTTGGGCTTTCTGACCTTCACATCCTGATAGCTGTCTGGATGGGCTTGACGGCCAGTCGCCACAGCAGTCCGGCCACAGCAGTCTCTGCTCTCAGTGCTTGCTGTCCATAGCTCCTCACCCACTAGCTAGCAGAAATGGTCCAGGGTTATTGGGTTCCAAATTCCGGAAACATGGGCAGTGGGGAGCTCCAACATCAACCACTTCTCACCACCACATCTGCTTGGTCAGTCCCTAACCTTCCTCAGGCGCACTGGTGACAAGGCTACAAAAGGCTTACTTTCATTTGCTTCTGTTCACTGAACTGCCTGACTTCCTCATGATCATTTATACTAAGATGACACCTTTAAGTACTGTGGAACAACTTCAATACACAGTTTACTGGCTTTGTTTTTATTTGTCCCAAGCCTAGTTTTTATATGGTTTTATCCTGTTTAGTCTTCTATTCCTTAATGTGCATCTTATGTTATCTTAAATCAGCTAAGTTTAAGAGGTACAGAGTCCCTTCTGCAATCTGTTGACTGTGATCTCAAATGCCAATCAAGCTGTGTGACTTTAAGAGGTCACTTCATCTCTTTGTGCTTCAGTTTATCATCTGTGAAAGAGACAGTTCCTACCTTTGATAAATTAATACAGTACAACTTCTGGACTCATGCTATGCAAAAACTAATCATAGAGCTGGAGAGATGATGGCTCCTAAGTTAAGAGAATGTGCAGCTCTTGTAGTGGCCCTGAGTTCAGCTCCCAGCACCCAAGCTGGCTGCTCCCAACAACCCGTAACCCTAGCTCTATCGGATTCAGCACCCTCTGCTTGTCTCACCAGGCGCCAGACACACTTGTGGTATAACCATATATATAGTCATAAAAGAAACCTTTTTTAATTTGCCTTGGTGTTTTGCCTGGAACTGGAACTACAGACAGTTGTTAGCTGCCATGTGGGTGCTGAGAATCGAACCCGGGTCCTCTGGAAGAGCAGCCGGTGCTCTTAACCGCTGAGCCATCTCTCCAGCCCCAAGAAACCTTTTTTAAAAGCTATTCCTACTGTTACCATATTGATGCTACAGTGGAGTTCAAAAATCTAAAGTTGTATGAACATAGGAGTATGCATTCATCACTAGGTTCAGCTCTCTGAGGCTAAGGAAGAAAAAAACAAGCTTTGAGGGCAGGTAAACATATTGCCATTCTGTCTTAGATAGATAGATAGATAGATAGATAGATAGATAGATAGATAGATAGATGAAAAGAAGGAAATCAGAAACAGAATGCCTGTTTTGTATGCTATAAACAGTGTGTTTACACACTGAAATGGATATTTGTTTTCAAAATCAGGAAATAGTAAGTTTGCTCTCAATATTTAAATTTAAAAACAATCCATTTCTCTATCACATGGATGCTTTTATTATAAATAATTATGAGATATTTGCATATAAGCACCAAACAGCATTTTAGGAAAAGTTTTACCTTTTAAAAAGTTGGGTTTGGTGAGATGTTAGAGCAGGTAAAGGCACTTATTATGTAAACCTGAGAACCTGAATTTAAACCCAAGAATACAGGTAAAGTTGGAAAGGAGAGAACCTGAAGGTACAAATTACCCTCTGACCCCCACATGGGCAATGTCTTGAGCATCCCATCATATACTAATACAAAAAAAATAATAAACAAGTATTATAAAGAGTTGTACTTATGGGGACTGGAAATATATCTCAGTTGATAAGCACTTGACTGAATGCGCAAAGTCCTGTGTTCCAGCCCCTGGAACCGATTAGGCCTGAGGGTATCAATGCAGACCATTCCAACTCATAGGAGATGGAGGCAGTGGGGTCAGAAGTTCAGCTCCACTGCAAGTTTAGACCCAGCCCAGGCTACTTGGGACTTCACCTCAAACAAACAGAAAGGGAGTTCCCTTTGTTAAATACACATTTAAAAGTTACACAGTAAATCATGGTATTTGTGAAACATCCAATATTGTCACTGAAATAAGGTTCTTGGTCTTTAAAGTTTGGAGACTTGCTGTAGGAACTAGACAGGTTAATCTTTTTGAGAATACTAAAAATTCACTCCAGAGCTATTTATCATATAAAATATAGGATTATGACAACCCAGCTACTTCTTTACTTTCTTCCTTTTACAAACAAGGAAACATTCAGAGAGTTTAGGATTTCAGCAACTGAGGGGCTGAAGGGAGATTGAATTCTGACTCTTTCCTCATAGCTCTTACAAATGACTCTGAGGATTTGTGACTCACAAACAAGAGTTTAGGGTGTATATAGAAGGATAAATATATAAGTATGTGTTAGCTTCAACACCAAGACATACAAACCTTTGTTGTCATGGAACTTGGTATTATGAAGACATGATCACAAAGGTCTAAGGACAAGCAGAGGTCAAGCCAGCAGAGAGTTAAGGTCCCACTAGGGATGCATTTAGTTGTATGGTCTATTAATCCCTCTGAGCAGTTTTATATTAGAAATCATTTCAAGCTTTTCTTATACTTTAAAAAATATCTTTCCTGCTCATCTGAAAATCATTCCCATGAGAAAGCCTTTTAAGAAAAACCTTTGAAAGCAGGAGATTTTTTTTATGCTTTCTGATTTTGTGAAGTAGCAAGTGAAAGAGAAAGCCTTGCCTATTTGAATGTAGTAATTTAGCTAGTGTGCTAAATGTCAGTTCTTAAAATTCCACTGTGTGTTCCTACCTGTGTAGTCATGTCTCAGTTTCATTGGAACCATATTCACGATCTGTGAGAAGCATGTGGAGGATAGCTTAAAGAAGCAACCCTCCCAGGAACAGCTGAGAGACTACATTATGGTGTCTTCTCTTACAAAGGTATTTTAAGGAACACGATGTTTGCTGAGGAAGGTATTTCTAGGAATTGTGCCTGCATCCTTGAAGAAAAAGATCAAGGTTCTTTCTGATGTGTAAGCTGAATTGGTATGTTGCCCTAGAAGGCCTATGTGTTTTTGAAAATACTGGGCATTCAGTAGGAGTGACTTTCCGTCTTGCTCCCAAGCCAGTACCACAGAAATGAATTTTGAAATGACATATGTCAGTCAAGTCAGGTCACAGTGTGATTATCATGTGAATCATTGTCCGAGTGGAAATCTGAAGGACGGTTTTTAGGGCACCACCAGGTGACTCACGATGAGCTTCTACTCAAGTGAGCACAGTGCCATTCAGCAGCTAGTAGATTCACTCTGAATCACAGGTTAGCATTTAGTACAATAAGTGTGAGTCACTGGCTACCAGCACCATCCGAGATGTTCCCTGAATGTTACCTTGAGCTGAGAGTTTGAGACTTGGAGCCCACTGAGTGGACTCTGGCAGAGGTCATTCACAATCAGCTTTGATGGCCCTGCTATTGGAATGCTCGAGGTGATATTCCATTATTAGGAATTCATAGAATAGATTGCCTTGATTCTAGTCTGCTGATTTGACTCCATTTGTATCGGGGATCTTCTGTGAAACACGAGTAAGGTGCTGCATTTTCCAGCACTGCTATTTCACCTGTTATCTCTCAAGTTATTATAAAGCCAGTTGATATTCTGACTTGTAGAATATTAACACTAAACTATAAAAAAACTTTTCAAATCCATATTACTATTTACATTTAAGACCAAGGAAGCTGTTGCAAAATTGAACAGCAAGTTAAACGATTTGGTGAGGAGCTATGCCACTTGATTTGCGTCTTTCTCTAGCAATGAGGAAACAGAGGCCTGGGACCTGGCTTGTCTTTTCTCATGTCTCTGAATAAACAGCTCAGAGTTACATCATACATCTTGTATTGCTGTGTCAAGCATAATGACATCTGGCTGACACTGTGTCTACACACACGCACATATATGAGTGGAGTGGTATATTTATTCTTGGGATGAAATGCAAGGCCTCAAACATGATCGTCAATTCACTTGTGATCATCATTAAACTATACCTCCAGCCCCAAATATAAAACACATGGAATTCATTTAGGGCTGTATGGCCAGATACAAAGACAATAGAAATAGTCACATTTCTTTCTAACCCTATAAATGACCTGTGACTGATAATGGGGTGAAAATGAGATTTAATGAACTAGAAGATTGCTTAATTTCTATAAAAGTAATGTTGATAATTAGTGATGAAATAAACAAGACTAGACTTGTGTTTAAAGTGCATGTAAGGGGCTAGGGAGTTATCACAGTGGTAGAGCATTCACATAGCAAGTGTAAGGCTCTGGGTTTGATTTCAAACACACACACACAAAATCTATGAACATACATGTATATTTTCTTTATTCATCCATTTGGGTTTTATAAAAGCAAAACCTAAAGTTTTTTATCCTCTAGCTTTGCTGTCCTGAGTATTGGGACTATAGGCCTGTAGCACTGTACCTAATCTCTTTATCTATTTTCTAATGCTTACAAAGAAATTTAGATGCCCAAGCTGTATGAGTTACCCTTTTGAGTAACAAAGAGTTGCTCACATGGCACATAGGCATGCAATCTTCTAATTGTCATGTAGGTCAGATCTCCCAACCTCAGGATTTCCTGTATTCCAAATAGCTGCTTTCTGTGAAGGATTTTTCAGTGGGTAGTGAAACAGCATTCCCAACCTCTACCCCTGGGTATCCAGAGAGACTTCTTAGGCATGGCAATTAAAACAAGCTCTAGGTGTTAACAGATTTCCCTGGAGGTAGGCAAGAAGTCACCCCTGTTCAAAATCAAAATATAGACTATTTTCAGTCCCCCATATGTTGCTTTCTCCAAATCTGTGTTCCTTTGCTAACCATTTCATAGCCTCTTATGTCAGTCATACTGAATTCTGAACTTCATATGGAAATTCAAAATAATCAGTTCTAAAAAGTTCATAATCTCTGTATCTGCCTCATAGCTTTGCATTGTGTTTTTGAGATTCACTCATTACCTGGACTGTTATTTTTCAGTGCTGTTTAGTGTTCTTTTTTGTGAAGATATCACTGTGTATTAGTCCATTGCACCACTGAAGGGCACTGGAGGTATTCCTAGTGTGGAGCTACTTAGAGTGGTCATGATATGCACATTCTCATCCATGTCTGTTGACTGATGCATCTCTGTTGCAGGGGGGAAGTTGCTAGGTGATAGATCCTGTATATGTTGAGCTTAGTAGATACTGCCAAATTGTTGCATACTCCAAATCAATTTACATTCCCACTAGCAAAATTTGTCTTGTTTGACAAGCTGTACTTGGTGCTATTTGCCTATTTCATGTTAGTCATGTTGATGGCTGTGCAGTGCCACCTCATTGTGGATTCCACTCATCTTCCTCTGATTACTGATGATGTTGACCATTTTTCATATTTTTTGTACTATCTGGGTATTGCCAATTGAAAATTATCCCTTAAAATTTTGCTCAGTTTTGTGCTCCATCTGTTGTTATTGGTATTCCTAAATTGTAGGAGTTTTCTGTGTATTCCACAGGTGTCTTTCAAAAAAAAATGCATGTCTATGTTTGTGTGGATGTGCCTGCTTCTCTAGTCCAAAGTTATAAAGTTTTCATATTCCTCCAAAAGCAACATGGTCACATTCTTCACAACAACAGCCCACTTTCTGATACCAGCTGGTGTACTAGTTGCTTTTCCATTGCTGTGATAGATAGAGCAATATGACCAAAGCAACTAATAGAGAAGAGGGCTTATTTGGGCTTATAGTTCTGGAGGATAAGAACCCATCATGGTAGGGAGGTGTGGCAGTAAGCAGCAGTCATGAGGGCAGGAGCAGTTGAATGCAATTGATGCATGCCTTTTGTCTTAGCATTTGGGAGGTGAAGGCAAGTTGATATTTGAGTTCAAGGCTGTCCTGGTCTACAGTATGAGTTTTAGAACAGCCAGAACTATGCAGAGAAACACTGTCTCAAGTAACCAAAAACAAAACAAAACAAAAAAATTAATTAAAAATAAAGTTAAATGCCAACTCCCAAAAAAAAGAAAGAAAGAAAGAAAGCTCACATCTCAAAGACAACAAGGATAGATACTCTCAAGGCCTGTCCTCGGTGATATACTTTCTCCAGTAAGGCTGCAGCCCTCTTTCCAAAACAAGCCCATCAACTGGAAAACAAGTGTTCCAATTCCTGAGCCTCTGGGACACATTCTCATTCAAACCACCACAGTAGTCAGTTGGCAGGGTGCTTGCCCAAGCATGCAGGAAACCTTGGATTTCATCCCAGCACCACATAAGCCAGTGGGAAATGCCTGTTATCCCAGCAATTGAGAGGTGGGTACAGGATGATTAGAAGTTCAAGGTCACCTCAGCTACACAGCAAGTTCAATGCCAGCATGAACTACATGAAAAGAAGTAAATAAACAAATAAATTAATAAAGGTTTCTTCTTTGTTTTTGGCTTGCTACAGTGACATCACTATGTACAAGTGCCTTTTCTTTGCACCTTGTTTTGGATCCTCTGTACTTCTTGTATCTATGAGTTGATGTCTCTCACCAACCTTGGAAAAATTTCACTCAGCATCTCATGGTACCCCCTACCTTTTTTCTTTCATTATCTCTTCAGCCTTCCAGCATGTATCCATGATTGTTTCGGTATCAGATTATGCATGACTTTAAACATTTGTGCTTTGACAAAGTTCTGTTTGATTAAAAATTTAAACGCTGTACCATTTAAACATAGTTCTGAGGAAAAGATTTTAAATATATAAAAGTCTGTACTCATGACCTGATATCTAGGAAAATGTTTCTGAATAAATTTATGGATTTGCATTTTGCCAAATAATTGGTCATTTATAAATTTTTAAAATGACCTGAATCTGACGAATTCAGATAAAATTTAGTTGTGGGTAATGACACTGATAATAGTCACTCTCTATTATTGTTGTGTGCCAAAACTTCTCTTGGAGAGGTGCAAATGCATGTCTATTCATCCCAGATAGGAAGCCCTCAATAGATCAATGTGTGAATACCTCAAAGTTCAAAGAACCGTGAGTTTTATAGAAATTACTTACAGGATATGGACAGGCCCCTTTCAGGAGTATAAATGACACAAAGAGAGCTGCATCACCCAAGCCCATCCTAGCATGATGACAGCTCACAAACTGGGAATCTGGAGCACACTGCACAGCCCGCAGGCAGCTCAACAGGTTGGACTGTGTCCTACCCAGGTGCTTCACTTGGTTTAAACCTATTTTGGGCAGCTGGGCTGGGTTTTGGCCTGGTCTCCATAGTATTATTTGAAGCTTAGCTTGTCTAAGAATCTTCTTTACAGCTTTTAATGCTAAATCTAGCAAAGGGGCCTAGTGAATCTGGTCAGTTTCAGGGGCTTCCTGAAGCTCTTTTGAGTTGTTTATCATCCTGCTTAAGGAGATTCCCTGAAGTATGGAATGTTTCAGTCTCAGGCCATATCAGCGAACTTACTACTGTTGTTTAGCTAAATTCTAAAAGCACCAGACTGTCTTCTAAATATGTTTATACCATAAACTTACCCCAGTCTTCATCAGAGAAGCTTGTCTTTGCAGTGAATTCAGAAACACATCACTGCTCACATTGCTAAGACAAATTGACAGTTGAGTGATAAGATATTTATATCATCCTCTAAGTCTCAGAGATCATTGTGGAAAGGTAGTAGGAGGAGCTAGAAGAAAGGAAGAAAGGCAATAAAATGCTGTCTTCTGGGTATTGCTCGGACAATGGAGGCATGATCTCATAATCCCTATGGCTGCCTGCACTAGTCATGCACCAAACTGGACGTATAAGAGTCAGTCATGGATCAGAGAGGAGCTCACAGGGATCTAACCATTCCCATTGGACTGTTGGCTACTGGTGGAGTTAAAGAAGCAATCTTTGCCTTCAGTTGTCTCCCAGCTGAGGAGGCCACCTCCATGGATAATTCTAAACTCATGCTACCAAAGTAGATATTAGTCAAACTCAATGAAATGGGAAAGAGGGATGTAATTAGGATAGGAGAACTACAGTAATCAGGCTATATCTTATACATGTATAAGCTTGTCAAGACAAATTTAATAAAATATGTAAAAAGAAATATGATTCTATGATACATACATTTTAAATAATGTTAAATAGGAGTTGCAGTACCCTTGTCATATCCAGCAAAATTAAGGACCAGTTGGGTTAATCTAATACTTAACTGCATTCTTTCTCAGTCTCTTTGTTACTTTTTTCCCTTATCCCCCAGAGAGCTTTTGCTCACTTTCCATCTATTTGCTGCTTCCTTGTGACTTATTTTCTTTGATCCCTAAATTCCTGCTAACTAGATGTTAGATTCAAAGGCTGCTGGGAGTTTGGGATCAGAAGCTGGGCAAGAAGTCCCATTGTGAACACTTATTTTTCCCGCTTTATCAGCTGGAGGAACATAGTGGCTTCCTGTTTGGCCCTCTTTTAAATACATATGGAACTTTATTCCCAAGAGCTGGGTGACTGAAGGGCTGACACGTCCAAAATGGACTGCAAAGATATTGGCAATAACCTTCCCAGTTGCCCTGGGAAGCCCTGACCCTCAGTAGGCCTAGGGGATGGGTTCCACATCCTCCTTTTATTTTTCCATAAAACATTTTTCTCTACCTCCTCTCCACCCCAGCTATAACTCCCTGCAGCGTGGGGGTGAGAAAGGGTGATGATGATACCTCTATACTATTAAATTTGGAAAAGGTTCTAAATAAGGAAGGCATGTCATCTTTAGAAATATATCTGCAGGTTGCAGATGTTGCCTGGTCTCTTGCCCTTGGTACCTAGTGTACTGAGGACTTGTATAGCAATGTACGGAGCTCAAAAGCTCATCATTGTCTTGTAAAGCTGTGCTCCTTGTAGCACTTCAGAGCTAGAGAAGATACTTACTGGCTTCGTTGGCCTCATCATCGCTCCAAGCACCTTTTCAGAAGGAGGAATTTGTGGAGGATTTAAATTCACATCAAATTTCAATTTTTGTTACTTGGATTATATGAAGCATGCATAATAAATACATAATACCCTGTGAGCTCTACACTTAAAAACGAGAGATAGAATGAAATATGCAGGAGATTGATCACAGCAAAGAATCATGTGGCATTAACTGCACATATTCATGGTCTTCTGTATTAAATAAAACCTGAAGTGTAATTAGTTCAGCTTTGTGCACTGTTGTCTCTATATCACTGTGTAGATGTGGGAAGGAATGGCTGAATGCCATCACTCGCAAGCTTGTCAAGTGCTTCTCTCCGAGAAAAGAGCTTACAGTTCCTCATCTTTGCAGACTTAGATCTGTAAAAGAAAGTTCTAAAATGCCATAGTGTGATGCTCAGTGAAAGTATTTTCTGGTTCATTTCTTGTCAAATACACATATTTAAATATCTGTTGAATATTAGGAGCTGTAGTGTTCTGGATTTGAGTTGGCATTTTCTTCTGAGTTGGGCCACTCTTCCCTGACTGTGACTAAGATGAGTGGAAGATGCTGTTAGGTCCTGATGCTGTGAAATGCTAATGCTGGCTGTGATTCCTCTGGGTCCTTTCTCCAGTACAACATGCTGTGCAGGCCACTGGGATTTATCACAGTCTGTTTGGCAGCACACCCTATCTGTCTTTTGAATCTTCTTAATTTTTCTCCTTGGATATTTTCCTTGCATCTTTTCTGATGTGTCTCAGCATGCAGTCACAGAATCTTAAATTCATGGAATACAACTGAGGGGCAACTCAGGCACTAGCAGCCCGGAGCCCACAGATACCTTATAAGAACAGCAAATTGACAGAAGAAAAACGTTGCAACCTGTGCTCCCGTGGATGCTTCTTCTAGTCTACCACCTTTCAGAGAATTTCAATACAGACATTTGAAAACTGCGTTATTATGTGACTAACATGCCATATGATACACTTTTAAAAAGATTTAAGTAGATTCCCAGGGTATAATCATCACCACAACGTGCTTTAGAACATGTACAATCAAAAGAAAAAGCCTAGTTCCCATTAGCCATCACCCACAAAGACTTTTTCCTATGGCCCCTGGTCTGTTTCTGAAGACTTGCATAGGCCAAGTAGTTATATCGAGACGTTTATGCACTTCGTGGCCTACAAATGGCTACTCTCATGTCTGTACAGTTGAAGCATACTCGAGCTTATAATGACAGCATTTTAAAATAAGGACGAAAACTTGATCATCATGCTCCTCCAATTTGCAGACTGGATCAATCTGGGTCCAAGGAGATGACTTCCCTTCCAAGGTCACAGAACCTGTCAGTGGACAAGGACATCAAACTGGAGCCCTCCAAACTCACTCTTGCTGGCACATTTCCTCAAGATTCCTGGTATGAGAAAATGCTGTCCAGCAAACCAGCGAAGTGACATCTCTGTTCTCGTCCTTTCTCAGCTTTGCAGTGCTATTGTTGTCCTTGCTCACATGCACTCAGTGGCATTCTCGGGTGCCACTTCCAGCCTGTGAATGGTGTGGGTACCAGATGCCTGAGTGGAGTTTCCAGTGTTTAATTCTGCTGTCAATACACACAAAGACACAGCACCAATGTGCAATGATCTTAAAAGAATGTGGGTTGAACATCTTGGAACAGAAATGCTTAGACTAGAAGAGTCTTAGATTTTAGATTTTTTTTTTTTTCAGAACCTCATGACAAGTATTCTGCCCACTGAGACATCATCCCAGCTCATCATCTGCTTTAGAAAAAAAAATCACAATCCATCCAATGAAGTCCAGTTTGGACATTGCCATTATGATCTATATTGGTTCTCGAGTTCAGATTCTGAAGCATTTATTTCAGTTTTCAGATTTTTAGATAAGGATGCTCAACCTGTGTAGCCTCTTTATGTTTTCCAGTCATCTTTCACATCGAACAACAGTTGGTACTAAGGTATGGGAACAGCACTTAGATTTAGGTTACTACCATCAATGTGTGTGTGTGTGAGAGAGAGAGAGAGAGAGAGAGAGAGAGAGAAAGAGAGAGAGACAGAGAGAGATACACAGAAAGATAGAAACAGGTAGAAGTATGTGGTGTGTGGGTGAGCGTGGGTGAGTGGGTGTGCATGCATGTGTATTTTTAGATGTAATCGCCTGTACAGGCACATTTGGAGGCAAGAGATTTGACTCCAGAGTCAGAGTCATTAGATTTCTTACTTAAACACATGCAGTCTTAGTCTATTTAAAAAAAATAGTTCTTCTATCATGTTTCTTAGTTTTCTGACATCAAGATCAAAACCATTGGTGGGATAAACAAGTTGTAGCAGAGTAAAATCATGTTAAGACAATTAAATGTGGGAAAGGAGGCAAGCAAGTGACTGCAGAATGATGGTGGGCTCCCAGGCCAGGCTGTTCACCTGCCTTTGTTCTTGTGAGCATCAAAAGTGATCTGACAAACTACAACAACCAAACCTTTATTAAGCCCGTTCTGCCATGTTAACATATCTTATGCCAGTCTTTCCATTTACATTGATTTTTAAAAGAATATGCATGACATGTGACAGAGAAGTGTATACATGGTTTGATGCCTTTTTCATATACCAAAACATCTGCATACCAAGCATTCAAATTAAGTACCCCAAATCCTCCACACCCAATATGTTGGTCAATTTATGTTAACCTGACACAAATTAAAATTGTTCTCACAGTTAGACACTGCCTGCACACTTTTTGCCTGTAGTGCAGGAATGCTGTGAGAAGGCTAAGCCTCTGTGTTACTCCTGCGCTGGGGACCCTGGCTTCTACAAAACAAGCTGAAGGAGCATGGCAAGCAAGCCAGAAGTAAGTAGTACTCCTCCATGGCCTCTGCTTCATTTCTTGCTTCCAAGTTCCTTCCTTGAGTGTCTACCCTGACTTTCCTTCATGATGGGCAGTACTTGAAACCTGTAAGCTTACATAAATCTTCAGCTTCCAAGTTGCCATGGTTATGGTACTTATCAGAGCAATAGAAACATCACAAGCAGTGTTCTGCCTTTGAACAGAATAAAGAGATTTTTATCATGTCTCATGTTTTGTTTTTCTGTTTTTAAATAGAGTCATACAGCATATACTCACCTGTATTTTGTTGTTGTTATCATTGTTGGATGCAGGGGAGTGAACCCAAGGTACTATACATGCTTAGTATAGACCCAGAAACTGAGATATGCCCTAGTCACCCTATGCATTTTCTTTCACTCAGTATTGTTAATGAGATTTATCTATATATTAAGAACATGGTAGATCTCTCATTGTCATTGCCAAATAATACTCCACCGTAAGGCCATACTACAATTTTATTTTGCCATCCTTTTGTTGGTGAGCAGTTGAGCCAATTGTAAGCTATTTATATATAGATTTGGAGTATCTGAATAAATGTTTTGGTGCAAACTTCCTGGAGAATTCATTCCAAAGACTGCAATAGCTGCAATATAAGGTGTGTATAGCTTTGGTAGACTCTTGGACTTTGACAAAGTCATTGCACCAATTCATAATAGATTTCTACCAGAAAAGTAAGCTCTCTTGTTGCCTACTGTTCTTCTGACTGAAATAACTGAAACTGGCACAAGACACCCAAAGACTCACTTCTCAACACAAAGAGAGATTTATTTGCCTCAGAAGACAAAGGGTAGGGAATAAGAGACAAAGACGAGAGATAGAGGATGGTGGAGAAGGGACAGGAATGTTTGTCCCAGAGAGACAAAGGACTGCCTCTGGATGGAGAGGAGACAGACAGAGTTTATAAGCAAATGGCAATTGATAAAGGGAAAGGAGGAAACCCCATGTTCGGATGAGATGTTAAATTTTAATTGGGCATAGTAATTAGGTGAGCCAAGTGGGTCTTTTGATCGCTGAACTTCAATACTTTGATAGCTGGACCTTGGTAGTCAGCCTCAGGAAGAAGTGACCAAATTAGGGAATGGACCTTGGTGGCTGGCTTTAGGGATGTAATGTAAATGTTTTTAGCAAGGCAGAAGGGATGAAGGAGAAGAGTGAAAGGCATAACCTGTTGCACCATGTTTACCATGCTCAGGCCTGCTAGAGCCCTTCAGTTGCCACTGGAGTTTTCCTCATTGTTTTGGCTGTTTTGTCAAAGGTATGGCTGGGTGTACATTATATGTGGGTGCCATTGTCATTATATTGATGGTTCTGTCTTTACACCATTGCATTACACTGCTAGTCTATAGTTACTGCTATGGAAATTGAGAAAAAGGAAAGACTTCAACTGTGAAATCAAAGTGACTGACTTTGATTTGTTTTCTTCTGGGTATCAAATATCTTTGCTTGAAATCAGAATGAACAGATTGATTTATTCAGCAGACATGTATCACCATTCTGCATGTATATGTAGATGCCTATGTTTATATAAATATGCACATTTGTATGCAATCACACTTGACACGGAATTTCCAGGGTCTACTATATGCTAAGTACTGAATTACTACCACAGAAAGCAATACTGCACCAGTGTTTCCACATAGATTTCCTTTTATTCTGTTGAATCAATGTTGAGATTGTCACAGTTACAAGAGAAGTTCAAACTTGGAGAAATATATCAGATTATCAGATTAACTCATCTAGAGTGTTAGGGACCTAGGTCAGAATTTGTGCACATCTTACTGTGGTTGCATCTCTCTTCAGTTAGCCACTTTCCCTAGCAGTGAAATCCCCCAGGGGCAGCACTATAAAGATAGAAAAAAACAAAACCCACCCTGCTTTCTGCCCATAATCTTGCCAGTCCCTTCCAATTTAGGGACCTAGATTTGACCCCCGAGCCATCTGGATGCTTCTTCCCTGAGGTCAGAATCTAAGCAAATCAACCTAAGTTGGCATGGCCTTTCCGTCTAAGCTGCCCACAATAGAAGATGCTTCTCTCAGTATACACTTGCCCCAAACCAATGACCTTCCTAGTGAAGTCCCATCACCGCTGCTTCAGAGGGAGGATGACCCAGTCCAGAGCTCTCAAGGTTCTCTAGACTTTGCATTTTCTTTAATTATTCAAAGGGATAATGGAGACAGAATTACAGAAAAAGTCCCATCAAAATCTAGGCCCAAGATGTAGGACCAAGGAAATCAGAACAGGCCTCTGAGAGATAGAAACTTCATTTGGTTTTGCTATGAATTAGAAATGAAGAAGCTGAAGTTAACCGAGTGTCTCCCCCCCCACCCCCTCCACCTCCCCC
>PVIH01000176.1:84304-139877 GCA_004025045.1 Sigmodon hispidus | reverse complement strand
ATGCTGTTGGATTTTACAAATTGATTTTTTTATGTTGTAAGTACCTTGTTATTTAAAAGGTATATATATTAATTTGCAGAGATTGTTCTACAAAGGAGAGTCCATTCTTGCTGGAAATCTAAAAAGCTAGCAAACAGACATTTTCACATTAAGGACAACCTACCACAGTCTTCAGAGGTAGCTTCAGAGTCCTGAAGCTCTCCCACAGACAAAAACATTTTTCAGTGTTAAATGCTTTCAGAAGGACCCAGGGCTAGCTGATTATTGCAGGTGCAACCTACCTGCATTCACCCCAGGAATCTCCCGTTATTTCCAGCAACACAGAAAGCCAAGCAGGATTCATGAGTGTTGGCAAGCTCCTTGGTCATTAGTTGCATGCCTGCAAACCAAGAACTCAGAAGTCAGAAGGAGAAAGATCAGGGGCTGAAGGCTGGCATGTGCTAAGCTTCATGAAACCCTGCCTTGAAAAGCAAGGGAACAAAAAACAATAAAGATGCATAATTTCTTAATTTCCTCCAGATCATATTTTTATTTCTGATATTTGCTCCAAATAACAGTAAGAGCAGGAGAGAAGAGACCATGGCCACAGTCTTAGAGTGTTCTCTGACTTCAGATCTCCAGTGGCTTACAAATTTGGCAACAGTTATATAAACAAAAGTGTAAAAATTCCCATCTAAGTCTCTGCAATACAATAACATGCTTAAGTGGCTTTTCAAAAGACTGGGACATGTGTGAGCAGCCATCCAGTGATAAGAACTTCAGTTACTAAGCTTTCAGCAGACTTCTCCTTGAATAACATGGAGACAACCTTTTTTTCACATCCATCCCAGATTATTCAAACAATGAATCTAAAAGGCAGCACTTTTAAAATATCACTGGACTGTTATTTCTGTAGAAGGGCCACTAACACCCACTCATTACCAAAGGCTGGCTGTCTTGCAGTATGATTTATAGTAAAAGAGAAGCTTTCAGTAAATTTGTGGTCTACATATTCTGAAGTCCATTTCATTCTAGGTCTTCATTAATATTCATGAGCTGGAGCTAAATGGGCTTTTGAACAGTGTTAGCTATTTGCTGCAGGACAATGTACCAGCATCCAGTCAAACTTCATTTCTGCATCCTCTAAACAAAACAAAAACCACTGTTGATCAGGACTCATTTATTTCCCAGCAGCTAATAATAACAGGTGGCAGCCTTGGGCAGGCAGAGCGCCTGTTTGTGACTTAATTAGCATCAGGTGATCCGGCATTATACTGGGAGGATGTGATTCACGGAATCTGCTTTCACCTGTTGCTATTTTCAGAGTAAGCAGCTAAACCCAGAGAGAGCCTAGCATGTAATCTGCCCTGCTGCTGGTGGTGGATGTTTTTCAACCTTATCATAGGGATTCTTGAATGAGAGTAAATGAGTAGCCTACAGAAGACTTCTGTGGGATGAACAGCCTGGATAGCCTCTCACGTCTTCTTGGACCTTTCCTTGGGTTCTAGAAGCTAATGGCCATACATCTGATAGATCTCCCTCTGACACACTTCAGTCTCCTGTCCATGGCAAGTCACATTTTTGTTTCTTTTCTTGCTGAGTTCATCTGCTTCCTTCCAGTTCTACCCAAAGTGAAAGACACACTAGGAGAGGTGGGATGGTAGGTTCCTTCTCCTTCACCCACCAGTGAGCACTTGGTTTCAGAAACATATATGGTGCTCATGTCCAACCGTCTGCTACTTTGCCCATCAATGCTCATCTGTTTTCTTACTCTTCCTTCACATCAGGAAGTGCTAGCAATTGTCGATCTGTGAAAACATACAGTACCCACGGCAAAACACAATAGGAAAAGCTTTCCACAGGCGAGACAAATCTAGATGGCAGGAAAACCAACAGGAGGGAAAATTAGGAAGAAATTGGAACATATTGTGCTAAATTACTCAGAAATGTGGCTTCAGAGAACAAGAAAATGAGGGTGTCTCTGAAGGCCAGAGAACAGAGATATTCCTGGAATATCTGTGTGCTTTTCACGCTCTGAGGTACCTCGGTCCCCAGGGCCTCTGTAAGCAGAGAAATTAACTGGAATAGGACTCAGGAGGAATGAAGCTTTGTTCCTAATAGGGAACAGAAACAAAAACTGATCACTGTCACCCACTCAACGGGCAGCACTGAGAAAATAAGGTAAAATGATAGCATCCTGCTGTGGTACACGTCATCCACCTGTGAGGGGGAGAGCCTGTTGGTTTGAGCGGGCCTTGAGTGCTTTTATTAGAATACAGCAATAGCTGAGAATACAGCCACGGAAATGAGACTGTTGTTCAGTTGGCGTCCTTGAAATGGGACCTGAGTTTGTGAGCCTCCTGGCCCTGCTTTCCTCCCCACCAGCTTAAAGAGACTACACAAGCAAAGTTCCACTTGACAAAAAGTAGGGCTGATCCATAAAACCTAAAGGCAGTTCTGTGGTAAGCAAGGGTCTATAAAGCATCAGAAATGAGTTGTAGCACATAGCTAGAGATGGGAATATTTTAAATCAAAAGTAAAAATATTTTAAATCAAAACTGTGTGCAAGTTTATACCAATATATTTGAAAGTCTTACATAGGACTGACACTTTTCTTCTGAGAAAACATGTTTAAAACATTGTAATAGTATGGGGGGATATAGTTTAGTAGTATAGTGTTTGTCTACCTTTATAAGGCCCTGGATTTAGTCCTCAAAATTACAGAGAGAGGGGGAGGGAGAGAGAGAGAACCAAACAAAAGCAAAAAGAAAACCTTGAGTCATATTGAAGTTGGAAATCCTTAATTGCATGAAAATACCGTGCAGAATAAATTCAAAGCATTGCAATGTATTTCATAATCTCTCTTATTGGTAAATATCTAACAGAACAACATAGAGGCAGAAAGGTTCATTTGGACTCAAGTTTAAAGAGTCTCAGGCCCTCGTGGCAAGGAAGGTGTGTCTGGGGCTCTTCACATCTACAGAAAGCACAAAGTGCAGGCAGCATCTGAAATGGTCATCACCATGAAGGTTGCCATCCAGCACTTGTGCTGCCTAAAGCCACAATCCCAAGATCCCAAAACCTTTCCAAATGGCAATCCCAATTAGAGATTAAATGTTCAAACAAGCCTGCGAGGTCATTTCACACATAGTTAAGTATTAAGAACTCTGACCCTAAGAAAGGGCATAAGACCCAGGAGAATTCATGGGTGATGCCGTATCTTCAAGGAAAAGGTGAGTCAAATGTTCTGGCATATTAAAATCCCAACTAAACCATCCAACCTCAGTTTGCCACAGAACAGTCTAAGAAAATCTAAATCAGATAAGGGTGGCCCAAACAAGAATATTTTTAAAGAGACATTTCATTCATAAAAGACACAGAACTCAATAAATTGCATTCGCTGTATATAGAAATAACTGCTTGGTGAGCATTCAGGAAGTGTCGCTGTATGTACCAGCTCAGTTGCTTCACTAGCATGCTCACACTTATTCCTTTACCTCAGCCCAGTTCTGTGGCTGAAAGAAGCCGGGCTCCAGAGAGGTAACAATTTCAAATGACCAGCCTTGAACTGGAGGCTAAATTTCTTTCCTCAAATCTTAATTTTTGCCAATGTGTGATAGATTCTTTTGTTTTTATAAATCTGACAAGTAAAATATGATCTCTGGCTTTAAATTTTAACCTCCTCATCCCAGAACTTTCTTATAAATTTTATTTCTTATATTTGAATCACATTTATTTTTTCTTTTGTATCACTAATTCTTAGGACCTGCTTTAGTGCACACATTTCTGTTCCCTAATTGGCTGATCACTCTGCCAGGGGTGCCAGGAGCCTTTACTATTTATATCAAAACACCTTAATTGTAAAATACTATCCAACTATTAAAAATGAATGTAAAAAAGCTATAGAAACCTTCAAAGACTTTTGAGTCATTTTAAAAATAAAGATAATCAAAGAATGACCCTTGGTGGTAGAGTGTTTGGAGGTGTCAGGCTTAATCTTCAGCTCCAGAACAAAGGTCATATAAACATCACCATGTGTGCTAGAAATAAGTTTGAGGTCAAAGAAAAGACCACCATTCCAATTAAAGTGTCTCCACAAATAAAACTTGAGCTCTTCCTGCATTCACAAGCAAAATAAGCACACGGGGACAGGATGTGCACTTGTCCTTTTTGTTCTAAATCAAGCAGTGGCTGTCTTTCTCCAGTGGCTGAGGGCCAATCTCAGAACAAGCCCAGTGGAAGGGAAGGGGGCAGCTGCCCGCTACCGAAGTCACTTGAGATCAAAGAGCACAGCAGGTCTCAGTGAAAAGAAGTATACAAACGTACACTGTAATGATGTTGCAATAAGTGTCCCACAACTGTTTAAAACTAAACTTATTTATGTTTTTCAATTCATAGAAATGACTCTGAAAAGATTCACATTAAAGCTTTAATGTTGGGCTGGAGAGATGGCTCGGTGGTTAAAAGCTTTAATGTCACTACTACTGGGACTAAAGAAACACTTTAGCAAGGTTTGGGGCAGAGAATGATGAATGCTAAGCATCATGCATTTCTTTTGCGTTTGTTCACTGAAGTGAGTTGCTCTTTTCTAAACTCATATTTATCACGCATGTGTGGAGGTAAGGACCGGGCAGAGGACCACTTGCAGCAATCAGTTCTTACCTTCTACAGCATGAGTCCTGGAATTAACTCAGTTGTCAGGCTCAGCAAGCAAGTGCCTAGTCCAAGCCATCTCTCCAGCCCCAAACACAGGTGTAAATTGTTTTTTCTTTTGAATAGTTCTTATAGTTATCAGTTTCATCTGGTTCCTGTATTTGAGACAAAAGAAACGCAAAATCCTGATTACAGATCAAAAGCCAAAAATGTGTTAATGTTTATAAAAACTTGTAGTTTCATGGACAAAAACGTTTGGACAAGAATGAGTGTGTGTGTATAGGGTGGGAAGTAAGTGAGTTATGGGATTGTAGTCTCACAAATACTTTTAACTAGTTGCATGACTAGCAACAAAACCCTTACATTCCTTTGGCCTAAGTCTGATGTGGTGGCACACACTGTCAATATTTGAGTTCCATGCCAGCCTGGGCTGCAGGTCTAGGGTCTGTCTCAAGGCTGGCATGGCTGTGGATATCCTTAATTCCAGCATTCAAGAGACAGAGATAGGTAGATCTCCATAACTTTGAGGCCAACGGATCTACACAGAGTTCTAGAACAGGTAGGGTTATGCATAAAGAGCCTGTCTCAACCCTTGCCCCCACGGGGGAAAAAATAAAAGCAAGAAAGATTCTGTCTCAGGGCAAATCAATGAAACAAAACCTCTCCTAGCTTAAAAAGAAAGCATTAGCCCCTTAAATAAAGGTAACTCTTAGTGTGTGAGTGCTTTGAAGTGAATGTGTCTGTCTGGAGCTGAGGAGCATTACCTCAGTGACAAGGTTGAAGGCATACCATGTTACTTCAAAGAGATAAGCTATCCTATTTAATCCTTTTTTTTCTTCTTCTTAAAGGGGAAGCATTTACAGTCATATTTAAGAGTCATAGGAAGGGAAAAGTGAGATAACACATATAAAACTTTCTTGTAATATATAAAATATAAAGTATTTCTTTTAATCAGTCTTAAAGATTGTACATCAAATTTGGTGCCTTCAAATATAATAATAGAATAGTTTTTTTCCAGTATGTAATACAGAAAAGCCTAGAAAAAGACTGCAGCAGAGCAAAAATATAGTCATAGCACAACCATGATGGTCATTGACTGTGTAAGTCACAGATCTTAACTTTGAAGCAATCTCTGATACCATCAGTAACGGAATAGGAAAACACCTTGAATGGTACGGAACCTTCAGACACTTATCTTGATACGGTTGGGCACTGGGTAACTATTGTATTGGTTACTGTTCAATTGTTGTGAAGAGACACCACAACCAAGGAAAACTATAAAGAAAATGTTGGTTTTTCTATCCTTTGGGAGAGGGGCCAAGAAGGCACTGAATCAATGTCTCAGACTCTGGGAACAAGTTGAAACAAACAAGTTCAATGCACTGAGGCAGGGGCAAACCTTTATATGCCTCCTTCAAGCCAGGAGGAAGAGCTTTGCTTTGCTGGCATCTGTGGCTGTGGCCTGGTCATCTCCCACTGGTCTAGGTGAGAGTCTCACATCAGAACTCCATGACTGTAGGAAGAACCCCAGCTGGCTTATGAGGAAGTGTCCACTCAAGGGGCCCTTCTGGCTATAAGGAAATGCTAAGAGCACATGTTTTAAGGCATCAGTTATATCCAGTTTGAACTTGCTGAAGCCAGGCTGGACCCCAGGTCCTTGGAAGCCTCTACACCTATACATCTCACAAAAGAAGTGTTGGCTTAGGGTTTTAGAGGTTTAGAGTTCATGACGGCTGAGCAACCCTATGGTGACAGAAAGAGCAGAGAGTTTATATCTTGATTCACAAGCACAAGGCAGAGAGAGCTAACTTTAAATATCAAGAGGTTTTTGAAATCTCAAAATCTGTGCCCAGTAATGTGCTTTCAACAAGACCAAACATTCTAATCCTTCCCAAACATGCCTGCCAACTAAGTCCAAACATTTCAAACATTTGAGCCTAGGAGGGTCATCTTTATTCAAACTACCATATTCCACTCCCTATCTCCCATAGACTCTTGGCTATATCATAACGTAAAATGCAACTTCAAGATCTCCCTAGTCTTTTACAATCTCAACACTGCTTTAAAATTCAGAGTCCAAGTCTCTTCTGAGATTCAAATCAATCTCTTAATTGTAACCCCCTATAAAATCCAAAAGCAAACCACGTGTTTCCAACATGTAACGGCACTGAATATGCATTACCATTCATAAAGACAGCAATGAAAGCATAGTGAAGAAACACTGGATGAAAGCAAGACCAAAACCCAGCAAGGCAAATTGCAGATCCTGCAGCTCTTTGTCGAATGTCAAAGTGTTGAACTGGCTCTGACCTTCCAGCTTTGCTGCCTAAAACACACATTTCTCTTGGGCTTCTTGCACTTCCTGTTTGCAGCTCTTGCTGACAGATGTCACGTGACTCTGGTATCTCCAATGTCTTGGTGTTTCCAACAAAATCCAGGTTTTAATTTTCAGAGCTTCATTCAATGGCCTCTCAGGATCTTCATGTCAAGACTTCCCTGCTCACTTTGCCTGGCTTCAAAGGCTCTCCTTAGCTATAGAGGAAGATTTTATAACCCCTTTACTCATTTAAACCTTTATGACTCGAAAGACAGACCCATGAAGACAATGTTGCCAAGTTCAGCTTTCACTGATGATGGAGTCTGCCCCGATTGAGTCACACTTGCTACTTTCCTTTGTTGCTGGTTTTGGGGCCTTTACCTTTCACAGGCTGGATGTTTACTTGTGTAGGCTGTACTTTGGAGGTACCCTTCCCTTTATTCCAATGTATATCAGGCTCCCTGCAGTCTCAGCTTTCAACACAAGCATTGGCTCCAGAATTAAACTTTCTGGTGTTCTTTTTATCTTCAAATTATACATTTTTTCAAAAAATTTCTTTTCTGTCTTACTTGCTCTTTACATTGTAGATTTTTATGAGAATGATTACTAATAATGATGTCACAAAGCCAATGTTAGGTTTGCTTACAATCTCCTTTCCTATGTAAATTTGTCTATTGTTTTCACCTTTCAATATAGCCTCAAGAAAATTTTTTAGAAAAAGAGCAGAAATCAGTCATATTCTTTGCCAAAAAAGCACAAGAATAGTCTGTATACCAATTACTATTATTGTTCATCCTGAAACCTTTTGATCTAGGCCTCCATAGTCCACATGTTTCTTTGTACTTCTGTCTGCCAGGCTCCTACTAGGATGGCCTATGAAGCTCTGCTTACAGTATTCCACCAGTTTTCTAGTCCAGAGTTCCAAAGTTTCCTACATTCCTTCAAAGAACAGCATAGTCAGCCCTGTTACATCAAAACTCTACTCCTGGTACCAACTTCTGTCTTTTGCTATAACAAAACACCATGACCAAGGCAATTTACAAAAGCAAGTGTTGAATTGGGCTTAAGGTTTCAGAGAGTTAGAATCTATGATTGCTGAGGAAAGGTATGGTAGCAGATTCATCTGAAAATTCACATCTTCATCCATAGCAGGAGGCCAAAAAAGCCCACTAGTAAAAAAATTGATGTTTTTCCAAACTTGTTATGAATTCATTGGTTGCTTTGAATTCTAGGGATGTTTCTTCTTTTAGCAGTGGTCTTTAAGGTTTACCTTTACCTGGAGACTATTCTATGGTAAATGTCCCTTTTCAAGGAAGGGAATGTTTGGAATGTCAGGTTTTCCCCTTAGGTACTGGCTCCTCCCAGGATGGTGTCTGTTCCTGGGCCCTTGTTGAAACCACCAGGTGCCAGCAAAGGCCTGCTGTCTGGCAAGCTGCTCTGGCCACACAAAAGCAAGACCCTGCTTGGACTAATGTGGGAAGGGCTTCCACCTCCCTGACAGCTGAATAAAGAGGCATAAAGCAGTGGAACATGCTCAAGTTTGCTTATGTCTGTCTGTCTGTCTGTCTGTCTGTCTGTCTCTCTCTCTCTCTCTCTCTCTCTGTCTCTCTCTGTCTCTCTCTCTCTTTCTCTCTCTCTCTCTCCATCAGTAGAGACAAGAAAGTTCATGACTATGTTTTCTTCTGCAAAATAGCATGTTTTTTAAAAAAATACTATAGTTGTGTATGTTTTTTCCTATAATAATCTGTAAATGCTGTCTTCATCTTTTTAAATCACCTTTGAAAGACTCTCATTAACAAGTTATTACAGATTTAGTCAACTCAACTCTAGGCTATAGAGTATAGAACCATTTTGATGCTAATATGTAGACAAATAACTACAGAAACCTTGATTAACTTCATAGGAGCCCTTCATTCCATAGATCCTATTCTAGTGAAGTTTGTGATAAAACACCCTGATCAAAAGCAAGTTAGGGAAAGAAAGGATCTATTTGTCTTACACTCGCTACAGTGCACCATTAAAGGCAGCGAGGGCTGAAACTCCAAGACAGAACCCGTGGATGAATGTTGATTGCTGGATTGATCATTGGCTCAGGCTTAGAATTAGTTTTTTTATACTTCCAAGGAGCACCTACTCAATAAGTGGTGCCATCCATGGTGCAATGTGCCCTTCTATATGAATTAGTAATCAAGACCAGCCCTCACAGACATGCCCACAGGCTAATCTTCCCTCAGTAATCACCCATTTAAGAGTTCCTTCTCAGGTGACTCGAGGCTGTTTCAAGTAGACATTTAAAACTAACTAGGCCATCCCCCAAACAGAGTGCTCCAACCCCCCCCTACAGTTTTTCTTTTCCCAGAATCAAACACAATCCAAATGTATTACATAGAAAGTTTCAGAAATAAACAATTCAGAAATGTTAAATTCTACTCTATATGAGCATTGTAATGAAGTCTCCTGGCTAGACACAATTCACCTCTTCATCTCCTCCATCCACATCACAGACTTTACATCTAGTCATTACTTAGGTGTTACAGTTATCAGATTGGCCATTGCAGTACAAACCTAGAGTCAAACCACATGCACATACCTCTATTACAGCACATTGTAACTGGTCTATTTTATTATTGTTGTTAATTGTTTAATAAGTTTAATTAATGACTTAAACATTATCATTGTATGTATAATAATTAATATTGTATTATAGGTTTGGTACCATCTGTGGCATGTGTTAGACATACATTAGTGTGCTAGTTTTAGAAGCTTGACACAAGCTAGAGTCATCTGGGAGGAAGAAACCTGAATCGATAAAAGGCCTCCATAAGATCAGTCTATGATTTGATGTGAAAAGCCCCAGCCAACTGTAGGTGATGCAAGATAAGCAGTCTATGAGAAGCATACCAAGAAGCAGTCAGTGCTCCTCCGTGTTCCCTGCTTCAGCTCCTGCTGTTAGGATCCTAGCCAGGTTCCTGCCATGGCTTCCTTCCCTGATGTACTTCAAAGAGAAAGATGAAATAACCCTCTTCTCAGGTTGGTTTTGTCAAAGAAACAGAAAGCAAACTAAAACAACTAAGGTCTTGGGACATATCCTAACATATGTTGAAGATCTGACCCTAGTAAGAAACTGGGTCACCAGTTTGGAAATTAGGCCAAATATAAAATAAAATCAGGCCACGCTGGTTGAAGGTGTGCCTAATTATTCAAAAATTGTTCTTCTTATATGAAAATAGAGTTTTAAAGGTACAGACAAATGGCCATAGGAAGTTTCTATGTAGAAGAGGAAACAAGGATTGTATTCATATTGCTACATTCTATCTCATAGAAAATTCATTCATCCATGTACCAGGCATGCTATACAGAGGTGCTACCAACTGAACTACATTTCCAGCTCTGAGGTAAAATTTATATACAACATCAATTATTTTTCTTCTCATTCTGACAAAATACCTAACAAGAAACAAGGGAGAGGAGAAATAATTGGTTTGAGCTCCAAGTCTCCTAGGGCAAGGGGAGAGGATGCTGGTTAAGACCTGATGATAATAGGAACTTGCAGAATCAGCAAGCAGGTACCAGATTACAGTCAGGCTATAGGTCATGAGCCTCACCCCTGAGGCTCTACTATCCTCCTAAGTACTTTGCAAAAGTTCCCAAGATAGCACTGCCAGTTGGGGACCTAGTGTCCAAACACAGGGGCCTGTGTGGCACATTTTGTATTGAAGCTATAACACACACTATGAAGTTCATTTTGTGCAGCCATCATCATGATACATGATTAGAGCATTTTATCAAAGGAATCTTGGACCTATTAGTAGTCCTTCCTACATAACCACTAACCTGTTCACTGCCTCTCCAGATTTACTTATAGATACTCATGTAACTGGTATTATTATCCCATATGTGTTCTCTGGGGTCTCATTCTTTCATTTAGGAAAACATTTTTCAAGATTTATAGAGTGAATTGTGTTGTTCCTTTTTTAAACTTATGATTTAAAGTCTTCACATACATGTGATTGTGTGTATGCATGCATGTGTCATAGCATGAGGGTGTGTCAGAGGACAATTTGTGAGAATTAGCTATCTCCTACCACTTTGTGGGTTTCAAGGATCAAACCCAGATTGTCAGACTTGGTTGGCAGCAAGCAACCTTAGCTACTGAGTCATCTAACTGGATCAAAATTCGGCATTTTAAAGTGTACAATTGAGTGGGTTTAGTACTGTGCTAAAGTTGTGTGGTAGTCATTCTATCTAATTCTAGAACATTTTCACTGCCCCAAGAAAAACTCTGTATACTCATTATCTGCCATTTCCAAGCCTCACTATCCCCAGCATCCAGTAGCCGCTGATTTATTTTCAGCCCCTATGGATATGCCTAACCTAAACATCTCTTAAAAATACAATTTTTAAAAATAGCCTTTTCCTCCTACCTTTAGTCATTTTTGCCGTATGTCTTAGTTACTGTTCTACTCCGGAGAAGAGGCAGGTTTTAAAAGAAAGCACTTAACTGGGGGCTTGCTTACTGTTTCAGAGAGTGAGAGGCTTTGATGAGCATGACAGAAAGCATGGCTGTAGGCAAGCATGGCACTGGAGCAGTCGCAGAGAGCCCACATCTGATCCAGAACCTCAAATTCACCCCCATGGCCACACCTCCTCCATGGACACACCTCCCCAGGGACACACCTCCCCAGGGACACACCTCCTCCATTGACACACCTCCTCCATGGACACACCTCCCCAGGGACACACCTCCTCCATGGCCACACCTCTTAATCTTCCAGCTGGGAGCCGAACGTTCACGTACATGAGCCTATGGGAGCCATTCTCATTTAAACTATCACACCTTATTTTCAGGGCTGGCCCCTGGTGTAGCACCATCCATTGCTTCATTCCTGCCTACAGCTGACTAATGGAGTTTCTAGTAGAGGGATCACTTCCTGTTGGTCCACTCATCAGTTGATAGAGATGGGGTTTTCTCCATTTCAGTTCTCACAGATAATTTGAGGGTTTGTGTAAAAGTTTCCGTCTGAACTTGACTTCAATTCTCTTGGGTCTGTGTGACAGTGGAATCGATGGATTAGTTAGAAGCCCTATGTTGTGTACTTCGAGAACCTGCCCATTTGATTCTAAAGTAGTTAAGCCCACCTATAGAGGATATCTGAGGATTCCAGCTTTAGCACATTATGTTCAGCACTAATTATTGCTGTCCTGTTTTATTTTCCCATCCCAAAACAGAGTGATGTTCCACTGAGGTTTGGATTTCACTTTGCTGGTGATGGAGATGGTGACTTTCTTCCTATGTGTATATTGGCATAAATATATTCAGGATATTATTTAGAGATGAATCTAGTCCAATTCTTTGTTTCATACATTTGTGCTTGATGTGTTTCTATATTCCAAAACCAAATTTTTTACCTGACATAAGATTTGTAATAATACTTCTAAATAATTCTCCCACCTATAGCGTGTTTTTCATACACACAATGATATCCTTTGAAAGATAAGGGTTTAATTTTATTAGTCCAACCTATCAAATCTTTTCTTTTAAACATTTTTATCATATCTTATGTTGATCATTGGTTTTCTTATTCATTTTATGGAGAGGACAGCACACACAGAGGTCAGAAAACAACTTACGGTAATTGATTCACTCCTCTGGTCGTCTGAGTGTATTTGACACCCATAAGCTCTTAGGGAGTGGCTTTATTAGGAGGTGTGCTTTTGCTGGAGTGGGTATGGCTTTGTTAGAGCATGTATGTCACTGTGTGGATGGGCTTTGAGGTTTCCTATGCTCAAGATACTGCCCAGTGTCTCAATAGACTTCTTGTTGCCTGCAAGATGTAGCACTCTCAGCCACTTCTCCAGCATCATGTCTGCCCTTACACTGCCATGTTCTCTGTCATAATGATAATGGACTAAACCTCTGAAACTGTAAACAAGCCAATTAAATATTTTCTTTATAAGAGTTGGTATGGTCATGATGTCTCTTCCCAGCAATAAAGACCCTAACTGAGACATCTCCTCTAGTACTTTCCACCTCAGGGATGAAAATCAGGTAGCAAATATTAAGTCAGCCTGGGCTACAGAAGACCTGTGTCAAAACCAATCCAACCCCAACAAAACCAAACTGAGAGGAAACAATGACAAATAAAAACAACAGTTGTATTTCTACACACTAGTCATGATATTAAAATAATTCAAATTATAATACCATCAAAAAGAATAAAACAACTGGAATAAATTTAACAAACATACAAAACTTGTACTCTAAAAACTACAAAACATAGTTCAACATGAAGGTTTCAATAAAAGGGAAGCCATCCCATTGTCATGTTCAGATGTAAAAGCTGACACCCAAGGCCAACTGATGATAGGCAATGAGCAAAGACAAGTCAATGACAGAAAAGTCTCCTCAACAAATGCTGCCAATACAAATAGATATACACATGCAAAAGAATGAAATTAAACCCCACGCTCACACCATGCACAATAATTAACTCAAGCTCTCCAGATCTGAAGATCTAAGAATGAAAACTATAAAATACTTAAAAGAAAACCCAGAAATAAATATGGTACCAAAAGCACAAGCAATAAAGTAAAATATTTCAGATGGGGAGATGGCTCAGTGGATAAAGAAAGGTATCTTGGAGAGATCTGCCTGTCGCAGCCTCCTAAATGCTTGGACTAAGAGCTTCACAATCATCTGAAAGATCATGGAAAGAGAGGACAGTTCTTCAGGAATCATGACAAGCATGGAATCCATCATTATGGTATCTTCCAGAAAAATATAGAAGCCCTGTCTGTCTGCCTGCCTTCTTGCCTGGCTAGACATAATGTAACTGAGAACACTCCTGCTGCTAAGATAGAACTGGCTGCCTCTGAGATTATACACCAGCTGTTTTCTCTTGTTATGCAAACCCATAGACAGAAGAAAAAGAAGAAGAAGAAGAAGAAGAAGAAGAAGGAGAAGGAGAAGGAGAAGGAGAAGGAGAAGGAGAAGAAGAAGAAGAAGAAGAAGAAGAAGAAGAAGAAGAAGAAGAAGAAGAAGGAGAAGAAGAAGGAGAAGAAGAAGAAGACAACGGAGAAGAAGAAACCTTATCGCCCCAACATAAGAAGGTCCCACCACCCACAGGGAGCATAAACCCCGCCCCCCTTTACCAAACCATTTGCCCTCAGTAAAATAAACAAAAAAATGAGAATGAATAATTAAGTAAATTAAATAAATGAATGAATAAATAATAGTAAAAAAGAAAGGTATCTTGTATGTTTGTTAAACATATTTTATTGATTTTATTCTTTTTGATCTCTGGAACTTGCTGGCCATAGGGCCTAGGCAATAGGTGAATTCCTGATTCAGCAAGAGAGCCTTGGTCTCAAAACCAATGTGGAGAGTTCTTAAGAAAGGCTCCTGACTTCACTCTCTGGTTCCAGGCACGCACACATACACATTTATCATTTCAAATTCTAGAGATTTTATTCATTTTTCTCATCTCTGCACTCTAGATGGAGTCCCAATGTAGTGTTGAGTAAACATTGTAAGCGTTGACATTTTTTTCCTATTCTCAACCTTAGGAAGAAAGCTCGAGCCTTTTGGTGTCTGGTGTAATAATAGCAGTAGTGTTTGCTAATTATCTTGATTATATTTTTGTGTGTTTTTATCATAAAATATAAGAATGGCATTAACTTTTATTGATACCACTGTTTGTCCTTTATTCCATTGATATAATTATGGGTGTTTTATGTGCAAGTTATCAGCCATAGTTTATGATTCTTTCTATGTATTGCTGCTAATATTATGACAAAGAGGCTTACAAGTATGTTCATAAAAGATTGTCATGCATGGTATAAATGTGTCTGGTTTTGGTGTTGGTATAGTGTTGGTCTCAGAGAATGAGTTGGGAATTATTTGTTCTTCCATTATGTAAAAACTTTCAAAGAACATATTCTTAGATCTTTCTTTCTAACTGTGTGGTATAACTACCCAGGGACAGCATTTTAATCTGTGCTTTTCTTCGGGGAAATTTTCTTTCTTGTTGTTACTAATTCAGTCTTTTAACTTGTTAAAATTATATTCAGAAGATTTTTTTTATTGATTGTAATTGTTTATAACTCTCCAGAATCTTCCCTTTCATCTAAATCTCCTAATTTGTTGACCTAGCATTGTTCACAGCATACCTTTAACTCTTTGTATTTCTGTGATATTGATTGTAATGTCTCACCTTTGATTCCTCATTTTTGATTCCCACTTTTAGTTGAGTCTCCCCTTATTTTGTATTGGTCAAGCTACTCAAGGATAGTTAGTGTGCTAGTCAGGGTACTCTAGGATCACAGGACATGTGTGTGTGTGTATGTGTGTGTGTGTATAAATTTATTGGTATGACTTACAAGCTGCAGACCAACAATGACTAGCTGTGAATGGAAAATTTCAAGAAATACAAGGATAGGTATCTCAGCTGATCATCTGTATATGCTAGAATTCCAAAGATTTTGGCTTCAATGGATATGCTGAAAAGATGAGGGCAGTCAGGCAAAGAACAAAAAGTCCTTCCTTCTTCTGTTGTCCTTATATAAGCTTCAAGCAGAAGGTGTAGCCCAGATTAAAGATGTGTGTTATCCACCTCAAAATCAGGATCAGAAGCTGTGTCTTTCAGCTTCAAGATCTAGATCAAAGGCCAGTTGTCTTTCTGCCTCAAAGACAACTGGTAACAAGTATGCCCTCCATTTTTGGATTATTGTTCATTCCAGATATAGTCAAGTTGACAACCAAGAATAGCCATCACAGTTAGTTTTGCTGATTTTTTTGAAAATAAAATTAGATGATGGTTTTATGATGCAACAATCCTCCATTAGCACAATTGATGCTGTGTTAGAGGCACCAAGGTCCCCTTCTGTGCCTGATGCAGACCACAACACCTGCCAAAACACAACAAAGGCCTAATCCATCACAGGCCATACTTCTTGGAAAGTCCTAAAATGTATTAAACTTGCTTTTTGACTTGTGTGGCTCCTGTTATTAGTAACTATTCTTAATGACTGAAGTGTGCCAACCAGGATATGGTTTTTGTGCTTTAAAAGCCAAGTACAGCAATGCTTGTGTATACTACTATTTGTGCAAGGCCCTTGTAGCTCACTGGTTGTCAAATACTTTCTATTAGTGTTAAAAAAATCCATGTGTTCTCTGAAGGAGTTTCCTCACAACAATCAATTTTTCTATTCTTTTTTATCATTATTTTAAATTTAGACTTTTCATAGTTTTATATTTACCTTTTTATATTTTATATTTCATAGTTTTATATTCATTTTTTACTTTTTATTTTTTTTTAGAATTTCATGGATGAATACAATGGTGCTTAGATCAAATCTACCACTCATTCCCTTCCTATCCTTTCTTTTCCCATTCCCGCCACCATTTTTTTCTCCCTACTTCATGGGTTCTTTTAAAAAAACCTACTGAGTCTATTTAATGCTGCTTTATGATTATGGTTATAGGACCATAGGGCATTTTCTTAATTAGTGATTGATGGGAGAGGGCCTAGCTTATGTAGGTGGTGCTGTCCCTGGGCTAGTAGTACTGGGTTTTGTAAGAAAGAAGACCAAGAGCAAGCCATGAAGAACAAATCAGAAAGCAGCACTCCCCCCAGCACCTACATCAGCTCCTGTCTCCAGGTTCTGGCCTTGTTTGAGTTCTACGCTGACTTCCTTCCATGGTGAACAGTGATATGAAAGTATAAGGCAATAAACCCTTTTCTTCTCAAGTTCTTTTTGGTCATGGTGTTTCATCAGAGCAATAGTAACCCTAATTAAGACAAGGACCATCTACTGGCATGCAGCCAGCTTCTCAAGAACCATATTCCTGATGGAAACTAAATCCCCACCACCACCAAAGATTGGCAGGAGTTACTCAGCTAGGGGTTGAACTTAATGAGGATCTCCCCTATTCATGCTGGTGGTTGGTCGAGTTTGGTCTTGTGCAGGTCTTGTGCATGCAGTCACAGCATTGTGAGTTCTTATGTATAAAGGCACCATCATTTTCTGGCCGATACTGCTTTGCTATTGATATGTACTACCTCTGGCTGTTAGAATCCTTCCCCTCTTCCACAAAAGTCCCTAAGCATTCCACAGTCCCCCTGTGAGTTTGAAGCCAGCCTGATCTACAGAGTGAGTTCCAGAACATCCAGTGCTACCTAGAGAAACCTGTCAGGAAAACAAAACAAAAAAGCAACAAAATATCTTATACACATTGTTTACATAGCCACCCTAATTCCATTATGGGTGCTGTAGGCTGTATTTTTGCTGTCTTTTACTTTGTATTTGTAGGCTTAAATCTAAAATGCACCTGTTTTTATTCATACTCTTTATATTCTTCAGTGATTTTTTTCACCATATTTTTCTACCAAATTTGATAATGGTTTATAATGCACAATATCATGCATCAGAATCACCCTCAGGAACATTCGTCCTTATAGCTCCTTCCCCACCTCTTCCGTTTGGTATACTTGTGCTGTGTACATAATGTTTGTGTGTGTTTCAAAGCAATAAACCATGGTTACAATTTTACTTTTTGTAACCCTTTTAAAGAAGCCAAGGAAAGAAATAAAAGTAATAATGCATACAGAGTTTAATTAAAAAAAAAAAAAAAAAAACCTTCTGCTTTCAGGAAGCAGAGACAGGATGATGTCTGAGTTTGTGGCAAGTTTAGTCTGCACATAGAGTTCCAGGCCAACCAGGAATACAAAGTGAGTCTCTGTCTAAAACAGGAGAAGGAGGCAGAGCAGAGGAGGAGGGAGGAAAGAAAGAAAAAAGGAAAAGGAAAATTCAGCCTCTTAGTTACCATTCCTGAGTTTCTTCCTCTCTCGGTCACTTCTGTTTCCTTTGCTGCAGTGGCCTGGCTGCCCGTCTCTTCTCCGTTGTTGGCAGCACTTTACATGTTAGTCTGACAGTTCAATGTCATTGATCCTCTTTTCTTCCATTGCTTTTCTAATCGTGTGTAAAAACAAATATATTATCTTACTATCATTTACCTTTATCGAGGTAATTATATGGACTGTAGTTCTTGTGTATGTATAAGAGAATGCAAAATTGAGAAGATAAAAGGGATATGGTTTATAGGTGATACATAGATAAAGGATAGATGGATAGACAGACAGACAGATGGATGATAGGTAAATAGAGGTTGAGAGGTTAATTCACTGTCTGGTAAATGAAGAATGTCCTTCAATTTTTCCACAAGACATCAGTGCTTACAATAAATAAACTTTTTTTTTTTTACTTACCTGGAAATATCTTTATTTTTACTTCCTTTTTAAAAAGATAGACTTACAGAATGAGGCTTTTTAGTTGACAGTTTTATCTTTCTGAATATGTTGTACCATGGTTTCCTGGTTTGTGACAAAAATAAAAGGAAAAAAAAATCAGTTGTTAACCTTATCATTTACTGGTTCATGAGTAATTTTTCTTCTGCTTTTTTCCCCTTCTCTCTGCTTTTTGACTGTGGCTTCTCAGCTTACAGTTGATTGTTCCTGTTGCAAATGTATATTAGTGGCCTTCATGAATTATCAGGAATGTAACAGCCATTATTTTATCAATTTTTGTTTCTTTGTTTCTTGAGACAGGGTCTCACTATGTAGCCTGGCTATCCTGTAGCTCACTGTGTAATCCAGCCTGTCTTTGAAGTCACATAGATGGACCTGCCTCTGCCTCTTGCATGCTGACACTAACGGTGTGTGCCACCAGGCCCGGCCAAATACTTTTTTTTCTGTCCCAGTGCTGAAGTTAATCAACACAACAAACTCGGGGCTGCTATCTTTAGAATCTTTCCAGTTTTGCTTGCAATATTGGCTCCTACCTGGCATCTGGGGACTTGACTATCATTGTTTTCAGTCAATGGTTAAATGCTGGTAGTTGTTCCCTCGTGTGTTGTACAAACAATATGATGGGTGCTGAACACCTGCTTTCACTTTAGGACTCAGGAATTTTGCTTTTTTTATGAGCCAGAGTGCTGATGTCCCCACTGTTCAGTCAAAATCTTGGGTGCCAAGATTTCACTTGGCAGAGACAATACACACTTGTGCTGGAGGAGTGTCCTCTGTGATTAGTCATGACATAGAAAGGGTCTAGGGAATCCTGTACACAGGCCCCTCCTACTTTGTCCAGCCATGTCTTCCCTTGCACATGCTATTTGAACACGGCTCCATCTGCCTTTTGTGTTTTGCCAAGGAGTAATAGCCTGCCTTAATTGATTGCCACTACAATAACTGTCTTCTCCCGATTTCCTCAGCCATTTAGTCTTCCATTAAAATTGTGGTTTCCTTAGGCAGAACTGAAAGTTTTCTCTTGAAGGCCTGGAAATTTTTAACAAAAGGGTACCATACACATGGCATTCTTCCCTATAGCTACATCTCTACTCTGAGAATATGAGTGGACAGCCTAGGTTTTCCCAGCAAAGAGAATCTAAGAACTTATCTCCCACTAGTTTTCTTTTAAAAAAAAAAAATTATTTGTTTACTATAAATACAACTTTCTACCTGCATATGTCCATGCAGGCCAGGAGAGGGCACCATATCTCCTTATAGGTGGTTGTGAGTCTCCATGTGGGTGCTGGGAATTGAACTAGGGACCTCTGGAAGAGCATTCAGTGCTCTTAACTGCTGAGCCATCTCTCCAGCCCCCCACTAGTTTTCTTAGGTAGGATTTCTATTGCTGGGAAAAGACATCATGACCACGGCAACTCTTAAACAGGAAAAACATTCAATTGTGGTAGCTCATTTACGTTTTCAGAGGTTTAGTCCATTATCATCATAGTATGACATGGTAGCATGCAGGCAGATATAGTGCTACAGAAGTAGCAGAGAATTCTATATCTTGATTCAAAGGTAAAAGGACGTAGTCTGTCTCATTGGGTGTAGCTTGAACATAGAAGACCCTAAAGCCCACCCCACAGTGACACATTTTCTCCAAAAAGTCACATCTCCCATTAGTGCCACACCTTTTAAGGCCATTTTCTTTCAAACCACCACATTCCACTCCCTGGCTCCCCAAGGCCTGTAGCCATATCATAATGTAAAACTACATTCAGTCCGACTTCAAAAGTCCCCATAGTCTATCACAGTCTCAAACTTAGTTAAAAGTCTAAAGTTCAGAATATCTTCTCAAATTCATGCAATCTTTTAACTGTAATCACCTATTTAAAAACAAAAAACAAAACAGATCACATACTTTCAACATATAATGGCATAGGATATACATTATCATTTCAAAATGGAAAAAAAAAAAAAAAGGTAGCATAGTGAGGAAATACTAGACCAAAACAAATCAAAAACTACCTGGGCAAACTCCAAACTCTGCATTTTCATGTTCGATGTCAAGATGCCCTTCAGATCTCCAACTCCTTTCAGCTCTGTTGATTGCAACACATTTCTTTCTCTTAAGCTCTCCTTGGCAAGTATCTCATGGTTCTGGCATCTTCAACATCTTGGAGTCTCCAAGGCAATCCAAGCTTTACCTTAACAGCCTCACACAATGGCCTCTCTGGGTTTCCACTCAGGGACACCCTGACACATTCCTGGTCTTAGCAGTTTTCCTTAGTTGTGGAGAAAGGTTCCAGAAGGCCTTTCTTCTATCCTTAACTCCAAAGCCAGAAGCATATGGCCAAACCTACCAAGTTTTGCTGTTAGCTGGGGCTGGAACATGACCGCTTGTTACATTACATCTTCATCAGATTTCTATTTTCAATGGTTATCTTCACTACCTAAGCTTAGCTGCCCTGAAATTGGATTTGTAGATCAGGCTGGCCTCAAACTCAAGAGATCCACCAGCCTCTGCTTTCCAAATGCTGGGATTAAAGGTGTGCATTACCAGACCTGACTCTTATTGCCTCCACAAGAGTGGCACTATTAGTAAGTGTGGCCTTGTTGAAGTAGGCATGGTCTTTGTGGAGGAAGAGCATAACTGTGGGGTCAGGCTTTCAGGTCTTCTATGCTCAAGATACTACACATTATCTGAGTTCACCTCCTGTAGCCTGAGCAATTTCTTTCACAAGTTGTAAATTTATCTGGGTCAATCTTGCTTTGAGGTCATCATTCACTTTATTCCATTTCTTAATCTGTTTATCTCCTTGTTTAGCTTGCTCCTTTTCATTATAAATCTTCTTTACAATTACTACTAATAACCATAGACTAAGACTATACAAAGCTGTTTTGAGATTTCCTCTGCCATTAGAATTAATTTAAAACTCTTCACTTTAACCTTGGGTAGACTTTTCAGACAAGGGCAAAAAGCAGCCACATTTTTCACCAAAATATCACAAGAAAGATCTCTAGGCAACATACTAAGATTCTTCTCTGAAACTTCTTAAGCCAAACCCCCACAGTTCAAATCACACTTAGCAGCATTATCTTCCATGTTCTTACTAGAATGGCCCATTAAGTAGCACTTAAAGCATTCAACTGCTTTTTAAACCCAAACTCCCAAATTTCACATTACACCAAACAAAAGTATGATCTATCACAGCAATACCCTGGTCCCTGGTACCAACTTCTGTCCTACTTAGGGTTTCTATTGCTGTGAAGAGACACTATAACCACAGCAACTCTTATAAAGAAAACATTTAATTGAGTGGTTTATCGTCAATTGGATTCAGTCAGTTATCATTGTGGTGGGACATAGTAATGTGCAGGCAGCCATGGAGCTGAAGAAGTAGAGTTCTACAACTTGCTCAGGCTGTAGGAAGAGAACTCAGACAATGGGTAGTATCTTGATCATAGGAGGTCTGAAAGCCTGACCCCACAGTTATACACTTCCTCCACAAAGACTGTACCTACTTCAACAAGACCACACCTCCTAATAGTGCCACTTTCTATGAGCTTATGAGAACCAATTACATTCAGACTACCACAATATTTTTATCTGAGACAGTCTTCAGCTTTGTAGCTCATGTTAGCCTCAGACTTTGAATCTTTCTGCCTTTGTTGGGATTTCTACATGTTGGGATTACAGGTATGCCCACCAGTCCTGGCCTCTGGTTGGGGATTTATTTTTTTCTTTCTTTCTTTTTTTAAATTTCTCTTCTTTAATAATTTACACATTTATTCCATAATTTCGTGTTTTGCAGGTAAAGGCATGGGTTTTGTTTATGATTCATGGTCTCACTCTATAGCCCTAACTGGCCTAGAACTCAGAGGTTTGCCAAGCTCTGCCTCCTGAGTGCTAGGATTAAAGGTATGTTTAACTGGGCCTCTAGTCCATAACAGCTATTCAGTCCCATTTTTAAAAATCACAGACATCACTTTTATTAACATTTTATATTTGGTTATATAAAGTTGTCAAAAACCTCTTAATCATATCTATATTTCTAAAAATTTCATGAATATAGTCTTTAACATTTCTGAAAACATTCTATAGATGAAAATTCAGGGGGAAAATGTTCATCTTTTGAAACTGTCATCCTTCTGAGTATCGAGAAAATTATTACATTTACCACCGTTATCAGTGTCGTTTGTTAAGCCCCAAAATTCCCATTTCTTCCCATTTGTCTGAAATAAGTCCAATAGAAAGTGTGCTGGTGAACTCCACATTCTTTCTCCTTGCACAGAAAAAAATATCATTCTTTCTTCCTTTCTTTTTTTAATCCACTTCAGCATTTGGTTTCATATTTTCTTTTTTAATTTGACCTAATAATAATGATCTCATTCTCAGTGGGTTTTTGAAAAAGCCAATTATTTGTCTTCTTGATAACACATTCATTGGGTTTCTAAGGTCTTGGGATGTAATTTTGAGTTTTGCAAGTATCTTTTGGCATGTGTATCAGGACAGAATCCTGATGAGAAACTGAAGGAAGGTCCTTTAACTTCAGATCTTTATCTTATATTCCCCCTACAGAAATGTCCTTTGTTGTAGACCCTGGTGGCCTTGGAATTCTCATGGCTTTGGTTCATGGAGGCCACTAACATCTAAAAGTTGAGTACAGATAGTGCCTCAGTCAATGGCTGCAAAACTGTGTCTGAGTGTCCACCTCTACATTTCCTTCACCTTTGAATGGGCATACACAGCCTGAATAGGCCAGTTAAAGGAAACATAGTAATGGTAAATATTATAAAAAAAAGAAAGTTTATTCAATGTACGTACTTTGGGAAGAGGAACAAAGAGGTCTAGTGACCCTGCCCCCAAGCCCATTTTGATGTACAAACATTAGGTTTAGGTTTAAATAGACGCAAAAGGTCTGAATAGCTAAGCAGTACTGTTACCATATAGGGGTTTGGATATGCTCTCTTTTCCTGCCAGTCAAAGAACTAAAAGGCAGGAAAAGTCCTGAGTACAAGAGGCAGCAGCAGGATAATCTCAGACCCTCAGCCAGCAATAGACAGAGTCAGCTCATGAATGGGGCTTGACTAATTACAGACTAAGGCAGGGGAACATACATGTAGACAGAGGCTACAAATCAGAAGTGGGTCTTCCCTAATTAAGCATTTGTCAGTGTGAACAAAGAGAGGGTGATAGACCTTCAGTTTGGGGGTAAGCATGTCCTAATCAGGCCTTGAGTTTATAAAGCCAGTTCATCATCAAACAGGCCCCAGTGAAAAGAGAAAAAGGCTGCTAGGTCTTTGTTAAGCATTTTTCTCAGGTCAGGAGTGTGAAGAAGGAGAAGGAGAAGGAGAAGGAGGAGGAGGAGGAGGAAGAGGAGGAGGAGAAGGCGGAGGAGGAAGAGGAGAAGAAGCCAGAAGTTTGACATTTAGCTACCTTGTTGTGGCCCCTCTCCCTCTGTTTGCCTATCAGGAATCTGTTTAACTTTGGTCCCTATGTCTTGCTCAAGACACACTATCACAATCGCTGTCTAGGTTCCCAACTCTCCAGCAAGATGGCTGACAAGTCACCAGCACTGTGTGGAATGTCCTCCCAGGAGACAGGCTCTCTTTCTCTGTCAGGCATCTTGGCCCGGGGGCCTTTTCCTTCTCCTAATACATGAGATATTTGTGGAAATTCTAATTCCATTTGCTGCATTGTCTCAATAGTCTGATGTCTATCTTCAGAATATCTTATTCCTGCCAGTAAGGTAACAAGGACAATTCAGAATTACCTCCATGAAATACTGGGGCTTGCATAATTTGGTCTCAGAAACAGCAACTCCAGCTCATTCTGTAGTTTCACAGTCTCACATGTAGGGGCAGTAGAGATCAGCCACGGTTGTTTCCAAAGAGCTTTGTCCATCCATCCGCAAGAGAAGATTCTATAGCTGGAATGGCCAAGTTTGTGCTGTCTGTCATCTCAAATTGCAGAACTGGTAATTAAGCCATAAAGTATGAATAGAAGTGGCAATCTGGGAAAACAGAATTAGCATGGTGTGTGTGGGGGGATATCTGCCTTTGCCCATCTAGAACACTTACAGAAACTGAGCAAGGGCAATCACTCAGTGTTACTGTTCTCTGAGATTCCTGGTACTGCTGCTCCTTAGGAAGATGGATTTTCTGCCTTTGTACCCTTAGGGTTTGAACCCTTAATTCAGCCGGGAAAATGAGGAAGGCTAGAAAGATGGGAGATTTAGGGGACATGGGAAGGAAAAGGAGCCTCCTGGCCCTGGAATGTAGTCGATGCCTTTACCAGCTGCAGAGCAGGAATTCCTGAGGTACAGTGACGACCAACTGCTTCAGGTCTCCAGGAATCTTGCCTGTAATTCAGACGGCCTGCACTAACTCCCTCTTCAGATCCAGCAACTCCTGGCTTCACCTTATCTGATTCTGTGCAAGCATCTCAAGAGATATCATCATATTAAATGAGAAAAGGGGAGAGGGTGGAGTTTCCTAGCAACCCTTTGAGATGAAACTTGAGAGTTATCAAAATAGTGTATATGGTTGATGCTAAGATGAATTGCTTTCTTCCCTGAGAGAAGCTCACGCCCACACTTGAATGCCTTTTTCTTTCTGCAACTCATTCTCTGAGAAGCCCACACTCACATTTCTGTGTGTCTTACTGTTCTGAGAACTTCTCTTTCTCTTAACCCTCACATTTAAGCCTATATTAAAATATTTTGATAAAATCTCTAACTCTGCTTTATAAACTATTTCTGTTATTGTTTTAATATGGACGCAATGAATCAGGAGTTGGCCTGAGTGGAGGTCCATAAAGCTATGGGAAGTCACTCCTCAGGCTGCTGAGAATGACGGGGGGACATCTTGAGTCTGTCCCTTCTCTTCTGACAGGTTCTGTGCTGTGGGGTTCTCATACCCATTCCCCAAATGCAGCCTAGGTCAAAGCTTAACTCAGAACAGATATGATATTAGCAATGTATACTGAGTTGTATCATAAGCTGTTTTGGGCCATGAGATACAACAGATAGCAATTGGTAACTCAGATGTCAACCCAGAAGATGAATAATACTCTGATGGAGGAGAACCCCATTTAAGCAAGGCTTGTGGAACCACAGACTCTGAAAACTGTTGCTTCCATCTGTGATTTCATATGTGTAGAAACAGCTATGGTATCTCCCCACTACCTGCGCTCCCATGTGTAATCTTATGTGATGTGTATATATAATCTCATGACTACATCTCAATCTTATGGACACATCTATCTGAGGATGGTCAGGAAGATGACTTCTCATTAAGCCATATAATGTTGATATATAGAAATATACTAGGATATGCTTCATAACTAGATCTATTGTTTCACAAGGAGTGTAAGATACTTAGAAGCCTTTTTTGTTTCTTTACTCAGACTAACATGAGAAAATAAAAATTTCTCCCCATTCTAAGACAAACTACACACAATTAGCACATTTTTTACCTCAGAGCAAGTTCAAACTAGACTGAATGTCTCTGTAATTGGATCATAAGTTAAAACTTTACAAATGCACACAAGGACAGAGTTGCAGGTATTTAACCAAGGTCATCAGCACAAAGAAACCTAAGATATTATGCCAGTTCTTTGATTGCTAAACGTCTTGCTGACAGAGACCTTACTCCTGCAGATCTCTTTGAGGCTTGTGTCACCCAGCACTGTGCCCCTGGCCTCAGGTCACAGTCTTACACCAAGAACCATGAAACCAGACATTGTCATGCTTACTCACCCTCCTCCCAGATATGGCTTTTGTGACTTTTTTATTACAAAAAGTTTGTTAAATGTGTATGTAAGTCCTGTAGAACAAAAGAAAATTAGTAGGAATTAAATAGAATTGAAACTGTAGAGGTAGAATTAGAGCTAAGGCATAAAAATATAAAACAGAAGAAATTAAAAACATGACCTGAACAGTTGGTGTATGAAATTATTATAGATAAGAAATTTCTAAGTCTCGCTCCTGAAAGCATTCTTTTAGTAACCCTGAGAGCTGGTCTCAGGGCTGCATTAGAGCTGTTTACAGTGTGGGTATCCAGATTCCTTCTTATAGTATGTAGTACAAATACACCTTTATCTTGAAATATAAGTGTTGTTACTCTTTCTTTCTGTCTCAGACCAATCATTCCTTGCTGCCTGGTGGTGGTAGTGGTGCCATTGTTGTTTGAAGCAGGGTTTCATTTGCCCAGACTGGCATTGAACCCACTGTGTAGCCAAGGGTGACCCTGAACTTCTGATCTTCCTGCCTTCACTTTGTTGGTGCTTGGATAACACGTGCCCCACCGTGCCTGTATTTTGCATGGTACAGTGAACTGAACTGTTCTCAGGCTTCTTGCATTGTAACTAAACATTCCACCAGCTGGACTACACTCCCAATTCCCCTCTTGGAGAGATAGCTCTGAGGTTAAGATCACTGACTGTTCTTCTAGAAATCCTGAGTTCAATTCCCAGCACCTACATGGCAGCTCACAACTATCTGTATACAATTCCCAGTTTCAGGCAAACACCAAGGGGGAAAAAAAAATCTTAACAGGATGTTTAGACAAAGTTACAACAAATTTGATGTGAAGTTCTTCATTGGCGATCTGCATTTGTGATTCTAGATTCATTCTGTAAAATGGAATCAGTGTTCCCACCAGTCAAAATGAGGTCAGCTTTACAGATAGAAAGGGCTGGGGAAAAAAAAAAAAAAAAACGAAAACAAAATTGTCAGCTCTTTCAAGCCCCTGTTCTTGTGATGATCAATACAGAAGGATCATCTTAGGGGCTAACACTGCTTTAACTGGAAATATGGCAGCCATTTTTCGGTCTTCTAATCCCTCCAAAGATAACAAGAATAACCCAGCTGTAGCATGGTGGTGCAGGGCTTCAGCATGAGTGACCTGAGATCCTTTTGGCTTGTTAGGCCTGTTGTCAGAGCTTAATCCAAACCACTGGATAAATGTTAGAAGTCTGTACTTGACACAGCTAACAGAGAGTACTGGCAAGTTCTAAGAGTCCTTCCTGCTGCCAGCTGCCACAGATTTGACCTAGACTCTGTTATGCAGACTAGTAGCCTCAGACTAGCAGACTGCCCAAAGGGAAACACTTGAGGAGCCCAGGAATATCAAAGCAAAAGTAACAGAGAGATGCTATAAATTTGTTTGTGGTTTGAATCTCCTTGAGACTTGTCCTTTATATTCTAGTCTAAATTTGGGGTCTACAAGCATCCTATGGAGGCAGGATCCTATTCTAAGGATGTTCGAGTCTTTGCCCTTTCTGTTTTTCTGTTTCCCGTTACATCTATGATTCTATATCCTTATGAAACAAGAATCTGTATCTGTATGTTAGACCATAAAAGATAAGAGGTGTTTATCCCTCCAGAAAACTTTATTTTTATATAACTATTACATTCTCACTGTGTGACTCATTAATGGCTATTTTCAAAAATTGGAAACGATAATAGGTATAATGAAAATAACTGATAATGAAATAAAGTCATCCAGTTTAAAGCCACCAGAAAATTCAAAATAACTTTACTGAGCTAATTATAGTTGGATATTTTTCTGACCATTGACACTACTTTTAATTCAAATTAATAAAAGAGTGTGAACCAGTGAAATGGCTCAGCAGGTAAAGGTACTTGCTCCTTGTGATGATATATTGTATATTAAATAAAAAAATAGTCTGGAATGTCAGAGGACAAACCCACCCACAGAGCCAAGCCATGAAGCTTAGGGAGTAGTGACCAACATGTTTAATCCCAACACTTGCAGGACAGAGATCCTCTGCATATCTGTGACTTCAAGCCTAACCAGAGCCAAGCATGGTAGCACCCACCTTTAATCCTAGCACTAGGAAAGTTGAACAAGGAATTGAGATAGCTGGGTGGAGAAAGAAATATTAGAAGAGACGGCAAAAGTTCCTTCTTTTGTTTGTGCATCCAGTCAGTCTGAGGACTCGTGGAGATAAGACCTACTTCATTAGGTCTGAGAAGCTGGCTAGGTAAGAACTGGGTATGGTTCGTTACCTGTCTCTCTGATATTTCAGCTTTTCCCCAATATCTGGCTCCGGGTTTTATTGTATGCTAAGTAGAATTTGTGCAATAGCCCCTCCCAACACACACACACACCACATACACACTACACACATCATATACACATCATACATACACATAACACATACACAGATCACACATACACACAAGCCACACACACATACACAAATCATACATATCACCACACACATACAAAATAAATAATAAATTATTTTTTAAATTAAGAATTTGCTGTGGCATTTAAATGAACTTTTGAAAATCCCCTTAAATGTCAGGTTCCTATAAATGTTTGCTTTTTGTTTACCTTAGATTATCTCTTATTGAAATCTGAAATAATAAGACCCCATCAGTCTTGGTTGCATTTCCTTAGACTGGTTTTATGTGGTAGTCCCTGAAGTCCATCTGAGACAAAAAAAAAATCTGTTTTAACACAACTTAGTTAGCAGATGTTGGTTCAAATCTCTGGAGTCTGGCCCCAAGCAGTTTAGTTTTTACACATTTAAGTATGGTACAACTTTGAAAAAATTGTGACTTTTTTTCCCTCATGACAATTATCATAACAAAGCTTAAGGCATGACTACATGGAAACTCTTTTGTAAAGTATCTGTGACCTCTTCCATAAGAATGGGATCTGTTGACTGAGAAATAATGCTCAGGAGTCTGGGGAATTCTGGTGAGTCCTGGATCTAGATCACTAGGTTATTAGCCATATCTAATCCCAGCTTTCCAGGTGGCATCAGGTGTAAAACTCTTCAGTTGAGAGATGAGCCTGTGAGGTTATTGTTTCTGGTTACCAGAGTGCCCTCTGCAGTTTTAAAGTGCCACATAATTATAAGCAGATCATCTGAGATTGCCAACATAGTTTTACACTTATCCATCTACTAAGACTTTGGACTCTTAGGCATGTTGTCTAGTACATAAGGAACACTGTATGTGATAGGCAGTATCTTCCCAATAGACATCAAAATTACACCAGAAATATAGTGAAGGAAAAATAGAATACCAGTGGCAAGTAGCTCTGCCTCTGTGTGACTGAGGAAAAAAAAAATCATTTTTGCAGACATCATGAAGCCAAATGAAAGTTATACAAAGTTAGTTTGGTTAATGTGGTGGTTTGAATCATAATCCCTCCTACCATGTAGGCTTATATATTTGAATGTTTATTCATTAAAGAATAGAGCTTTTTTAAAGGATTAGAAGGATTGGGAGGTGTGACCTTGTTGGAGGAAATATGTCCCTGGAGAGGTTTCAAAATCCCATACTAGGCCTAGTGTATCTCTTTTTGTCCTGTCTGTGGATCCAGTTGTAGAACTCTCAACTACTTCTCCAGCACCATGTCTGCCTGTGTGCCACCATGCTCCCATCATGACGACAATGAACTGAACCTCTGAAACTATAAGCAAGCCCCCAACTAAATGTTTTTTTTCCAAGAGTCATCTTGGTTATGGTGTCTCTTTACAGAAATAGAACAGTAACTAAGACAGTTAATCACATCATACATTAGTGACCAAAACATCAATCTATGTTAAGATATACATCCATAGCATATTTTTTAAAAACCTTATAAATATGTCAGATTTAATATATACTATTAAATTCATTCATATTCACTACTAACTCATTTAAAATATGTATTCTTTACCAAAATTATTGACACGAAATATGCAACTCTTAATTGAGTATACAATTCAAGCACTCAAGAAGCAGTGTCAAAAGGATCAAGTGTTCAAGGCCAGGCTGGACCAGTGAGAATCTATATTTTTTTTTTAAAAAAAAATCTCTTCCATACTACTACATATTGGCCTTTTTTGTAATAGATTTTTTTTCCAAGCTGGTCATTGTGGCACATGCCAACACTCAGGAGGGAGAGGCCAACATAGTCTACAAACTGAGTTCTAGGACAGCCAGGGTTATACAGAGAAACACAAGACTTGTGCTACCTATTGTACCAGCATTTCTTGGAAGTAGGTTACTCTTGTAGACTGAAGGGCTTATAGCTAGGTTGGTGTTTGTCTTTCTCCCTTGGTAGCAAGCAAAGTATACTCCAGCACCATGTAGGGATGAAGGCTTTAGACAGTTACTAGCTCAACTTCTTTGTGTTCAATGAGTTGTGTAAGTGCTGTTTCTCAGCAATAGGCCCTTATGATCAGTTTGTGGTAAGCAACCTGTAGCCGATAGCCTGGGATAGTGTGGGGAGGCGGGGGTTCCTTTAGGATCCCTTTGTCCAACAACTCAATTAGATATAACCCATTTCCAATACTGGAAGCTTTGTTTGGTGACAAGAACGGTCCAGTTGGGGCTCTGTCTCCCCCATTATTTGGTGATTCCATTTAGGTCATATATGTAGTCAGAAGGTTCTGGACTGGCCTAGCTCCAAAGTCTGGACCTGCAGTTGCTTATAAAATAATTGATTCAAAGACTCAATTTTATAGTAAATGTTGGGCCAGTAGTTCAGGCCTATTATCGACTAGCTCTTATGCTTAAATTAACCCATTATTCTATTTATGTTTAGCCACACATTCGACCAAATCTTCAGAGAATTAATAATTGCATTATAAAAGTCAATAGACAGGCAGAAAGGTGGGTAGATAAGTGGGTAGGCAGGTGGGTCCATTAGATTCAGTACAACTCAGGCACCAAGTAAAAGGATTATTCACATCTTTTTACAAAAGTAAAAAGTTGGGGCTGGAGAGATGGTTCAGCGGTTAAGAGCGCCGTCTGCTCTTCCAGAGGACCTGGGTTCGATTCCCAGCACCCACATGGCAGCTAACAACTGTGTGTAGTTTCAGTTCCAGGCAAACACCAAGGCAAATAAATAAAATAAATAAATAAAGTTTTAAAAAAAAAAAGTAAAAAGTTTATTGTATTTAAAACTGTAACTGACAGCTATTGAGGACACAGAGCAGACTCAGGAGCTGAATTGCCAAGGGTTTTCAATCTAAACAAATCATAACTGTTAGTGTCTCAGTTCACAGGCATCAGGAACCAATCAGGGCATAGAGAATTTCATACTGGGTGATTTGATTAGTTCCCATTGGCTGACAATAGCCAAATGCAGTTAGAGTGACATCTAAGGTATCTCTCTGACAGATAAAACATGCTATCTTTGTCCTCCCAAAACAGAATGCTATATATCTGTCTTTGCAGAACAGGATGTTGTAATCTGTTCTGGCAGGACAGGATGTCATGTATCTGTCCTTACAGGGCAGGATGCCTTATGTCTGTCTTTATAGAACAGGATATCATATATCTGTTCTTGCAGAACAGAGTGCCTTATATCTGCCCTGGAGGACAGGATGCTGCTGTAGAGTGACAAGGTTAGTCCTATTTTTTTTAGAGTTTATAATTGGGTTGTAAGAACTGGAAGCCATACAGGAACGGATATTTGTGATTCAAGGTGATCCAAGGATTGGAATCCATCCATGGGTCTATAATCTCATACCCCATGAGTAGCAGTGGTAGTCCTCTTCCCCATCACAGGAAGAGCTGGGTTTCATTGGGCAGGCATAATATTGGGTATTTTGGAGGCCTCTCTCATAATTTAAATTACTGTATCCATACCAGAAGATAGGCCCTCCCTCTTGGATATGGCTGTAACCTACATACATTCCTGAAGACAGGAGCCTGGGTAAAGAAGATCTGAACTGCAGTGGCTATAGTTTTACTCATTTTTGTGTCCAGAAGCTCCCAATTGTAAGCCTTGGTCTGGTAATAGTTCAAAGCAGACCATGGGGAGGGCAGGGCCATTTTTAGAAGAATGGGAAAAAGGGTCAGTTTTTGAGCAGTGTTATTTTAGAGGATTTTGAGAATTGTGTTGTACTGTCTATTTCTCTCTGGTATCATTAGAGGATCTTCCCTCAGAAACTAGCCTCAGGTGAGTGTTGTATGCAGGATTGTCACACAAGTTCTGGTTAGATTAAAAGAAACTCAGATACTGGGGAAAGGCTGACATATTAAAGAGAGGAAACACCACAACCAAATCTCACCCCACTATTTTCCAACTCCCTCAGCCTCAGTCCTTGTCGCTTCTAATACCTGAATCTGTCTTTCTATGCTTGCCTTAAATACCTTCTTCACCCAGTTGTATCACATCTAGGTTAAGATTAAAAGCATGGGCTACTACTATTTGGTAGTCAGCCTTGAACTCACAGAAAGATCTCTGTCTCTGGAGTTATGGGATTAAAGGCATGGTACCACCATTGGCTGCCTGGGAGCCTGGAACTCCCTCTATAAACCAAACTGGCCTCAAACTCAGATCTGCTGGGATTAAAGGCATAGGTCACCATGCCTAGTCTTTCCCCATGCTGGGATTAAAGGTGTGAGTTACCACTCTCTGATCCTCCTGGATTGACTGTGGGTGGATCTCTTCTCTGATATTTCATAATGGTTTTATTAAATATGTAACATATCACCACACAGGACCAGATGCCATTAACCTTGACCTCAGTGGGAATGATCAGGATCATAATGTGGGGTTCTTTCCAGCAAGGAGTCAGGGCTCAAATCCCTTTAACCTCTGCAGCGTCTACTTAATGTCCAGTCAGACTGAGAGACAAAGGCTATATTAATGCTCTCCTCCCTTACTCTTTACAACTTCTACCTCAACTAGGCTATAAGTCCAGTGGGCTTCCATAAGCTAAGAAAAAATAAGTGACTTATTGGCTTCCTGAGCAATCTGACTAATCTTAGTAAATTTGTGGGGCATTTGGCAGCAGCCCAAGCCCTCCCAGCAGAAAAAGAGCACAAGGGGCTCCTTACCTTCCGCAGTGTCCGAGTCTCACTGGAGACCGTCACGGGAAGACAGCAACAGTAATTCCCTGGTTGGTTGTGAGACTCATATCCTTGCCTGGAACCAATTTCCGGGCTTCACGCCTGACCCTTTCTCTCTCTTCATGGGTGAAGTGAGTTTGGAAGAGCAGCTGACAATCATTCCAATTAGGCTTATGTGTATTAAAAAAAAATGGTCTCACAGAGAGCAATGAGACCTTGTGGTCTTTATGGGTCCTAATAGTTCCAGTTATACAGATCACTGGTGGTAAAGAGAGTATAGACCTAGAAAAGGTTGGCAGTCCTTCCCTCCACCCAACTCTGTGGGGTGCCTGTGGGGTGCCTGCTGTGGGGTGGCTGGTGTGGGTGCCTGCTGTGGGGTGCCTGCTGTGGGGTGGCTGGTGTGGGGTGCCTGCTGTGGGGTGCCTGCTGGAGGCAAAGACCTGCTGAAAGCTTGTGAGAAAGTCAGGATTGTGTGTGAGGAAGGGAGAGATTGGCGATGGTGGTGGAGAAAGAGGAGCAGAAGAAGGAGGAAGGATGAGGGGAATCTTCTTCAGGAGAGGCAAGGTGGGAAGCTGCGTGGTTGGAGAGAGAGAGAGAGAGAGAGAGAGAGAGAGAGAGAGAGAGCAGTGGCTTCATTCTCTTCCCTATGGGCTAGGACTGGTCGGAGACACTTCAGAAGTTCCTCCACGAGGTAGCACCAAACCACAAATGTAAGAGACCTGGTCAGGACAACCAGGTTTCCTGAAGATGTCGAGCTGTGTGGAGAGAATGTAGGGAGAGTAGAGGTTTCCTCTGACACCCAGCCATCTGACTTCGCATGCAGGCCATTCAGGCTGACAGAGGGTTCTGAGTTTCCCAGTCGCGCTGCCTTTTTCTGAAAAATCTTTGAAATGAGTTAAGATCAAGTCCAGGGGTGGATGGCTGCAGATGGAATCTGGTTCAACTTCCCAAATATAAAACATAGAGCAATAATCAAACAGCCAAATGAAACTATAGACACAAGCTAGCAGATATGGACAGCCCTGTAAGCCAAGGACAGCCAATAGAGTGGGGGAAGAGACGGAAGAGAGCCAGATGTCCCACCTGTGATGCCCTACCAAAAGGGGCTGGAGGGGCTTGGCATCCTTCTCTCCCCTCAGACTCCATAAGCAGGGCTGCATCCAGCTTCTTTCAGTCAATCAGTGGAGCATCAAACAGAAACGGAAGCAGGCTTACCTTCGGAGGTTTGGGATGTCAAAATGAAGTCCCCAGGCACAGAGGATTTCAAACAGGAGGACACTGCAGAGAGTGACTGAATCCAGGAACATCTCCCCCCACCCAAAAAAAAATGCTGTGGAATCCATTCAATTCAATACAACTCAAGCACCAAGTCCAAACAAAAATAAAAAGTTTATTGTGATCAAAACCATGACTGACAGGATCAGGGACGCAGAACAGACTGGGAAACTGAACTGCAACCCTGACTCCAGTTTCCACAGGGTTTTTAAGCGAATCAAATTACAACCAGCCTATATTTATGTACACTTATTTACAGAAGCTTTAAATAATTTAAGATGTCAGAACTGCCAAACCATGTGTATAAATGCTAGTAACAGAGAGGAAAGATAAGTAGGTCACAAGGCTAAATCAAAACTCCACAGAAGTGACAGAGACACATAACACGGAGAAGGAAAAAGCAAGAGGATTTAAAAACTAGAAAGCTAACCTCACAGAAGTACAAATGAGTGGTGGTGGTTCTCCATAGACAGGGTGGCTGCACCTGAATCAGCCAGTAATTATGGCTCCAGTTACTGGACTGCTTCTCAGGCAGCTGTGGGCGGGACTTCTATAGCCTGCCTGATCAGCAGCTGCCCCAACATAGTTTTAACTAAATCTTTATCACTAAGACTGTTAGGAGTCAGAGACAGGGTGAAAACCTGTATCGCAAAGGGGTTGAGGAGCAACGAGCTGAAATTTCCTGTTCGAGTGTCTCAGAAAGAAAACCAAAAGGAACCATCACACTCAAAGTCCCTGCCTGCGCATCTCTCTATCCAAAATCAAAACTCCACAGAAACAACTGAGACACAAGACACTGAGAAGAAAAAGGCAGGTAGGTTATAAAAATAGGAGAGTTAACCTCCTAGATACAAATGAGTGCAATCACCAGGCAGTAGTGAAAAGAAACTCCAGCATTGTGTTATTGCTTTATATACTACCATGAACTCAGCAAGAGCCTCTATGTCCTGGTTGTTTTGACTTGATATACAGCTAGACATAGCCAGAAAAAGGGACTCCTGTAGGCAAGTCTGTGGAGTGTGTTTTGATTGATCACTGATGTGGGAGAGCCCTGCCCACTGTGGGAGCTGCCTCCCTTGAGCAGATGATCCTGGGATGTATACAAAAGCAAGCTGGCTAGCCGGTAAGAAGCTCCCATGCATGGTCTCTGCATCAGCTCCTGCCTCCAGGTTCCTGCACTGAGTTCCTGCCTTCCCCTTCTCTCTCCCATTAGAAAAGAACAGGCTTCTACCACTAAGGGCCCTGTGGATACCCTGGGTGCTGTCCTGAAACCATGTTGGTGTCTGAGGGCGATGCTGATCTGGGTGTCTTGTGCTGCCACAGTAGCCATGGTGATGTCTGGGCCTGAGATGATGCTGAGGGCCATACCATGTCTGGGTCCATGGTCCTGCTGCAGCTGTGGTCATTGTTGACCTCTGTGGCCAACAGGTGTGTTGGGGTGACTCTGATTTGGGGTCAGGTGTTGGGGTTGCCTCTGTGCTCAGGGCCCTTCTATTTCCCCTTGCAGGAGGGGAAAGACAGCTCTGAGACCAACAGCATAGCCTCTGGGGCAAGTTGAAACAAGGAAATCCCATTTTATTATGGAGGGGAAAACTTTACTCTTTTCCTACCCCTTCTCCCAGCTAAAGGAAAAGGCTTTGATTTGCTGGCTGCAGGCAGTGGTCTCTCGCTGGTCTAGGAACATTGTATCTAGACTCTGTCCTCGTCAGGGCCCCAGGCACAGACCCCAAGTTGGCTTTTACAGGAAGCACATGTCTTAAGGCACTAGTTGTCACCAGTTTGTAAAAATAGGCAAGAAGAGACCACTGCCTTTTGTTGACCCAGGGGAGCAGCACAGGAAGGTGCCCATGGGCTCACTGGGGAGCTGAATTGCAGGGTTAAATGGCTGCTGAAGGTATGTGTGCACCAGTCACATGAAGATCTATGCTTCCACCAATCATAACATTGTCCCTTCCGCACCAATCCCAACAGTCCCTGTGCTCAGCCACCAGGGGCATGCTTCACTCTGGCCTGAGTGGAAATCATTTCAGATCCTGCTAGAATTTGCTGAGGTATGTGGTTGTAAAGTGTCCAATGCCAACTGTTAGAAGCAGTCATGGTTGGGGTTGACCCTGCAGGAGCAATAAGTTGCGGTTATTTCCTAGGAGTTTCTTCAAGCAGTGCCTTCAGCATCACTAATGCTAGTCTCAGGGTGATTTAGCTGGCTGCTTCACTGACAGCCCCTTGGTGAAGCAGCCAGGACACAGTAGAAAGTCTAACATCTGTTGGATAGTCAGATCATCCCATCCACCAACTTTCTTGTTGATGACTTATAGGAAAATAAATATGGAAGCTTTTAATAAGAACATCCTACCAACATTGGTTTTGATCTAAGCAGTGTTCTTTAGCCAATGCTTTAGCCAATGCTGAACCCTACATCCCAGAGAAAAAAAAAATGGGTCCTTCTCATTGTCTCCAAAATTTGTATTAAAACCTCTTAGAACATAATAACTGTCTGGAGACCTTAGGCTTGAAACAACTTTGGGAATTGTGTAAGCTCATCTTTGTGTCTCAGTGTTTTGGAGTTGTTGGCCGGTGTTACTGTTACAGGCCACAGATGAGCTCAGAACCTGGTACTTGGTGTTTCTCTCCTGGGGACATTTGAGAATCTTTCTGTCTTGACACCTTCTCCCAGAGGTGCCTATAGAACATGGTAGAGAATGTGGCAAATATCTCTGCCTCCTTCTGACCAAGAAGACTGCATCTGCTTGTAAACCTTGGCCTGCTCAGTCCAGGCTAAGGTGGAGCAGTATCTGGATACTGTGAACATGAAAGGTCAGGAAGCCATTTGCTAATTCTGTTTTGTTAACCTAAAGCTTACATGACTGACTAATTAAAGAAGCCCAGATGCCTTACCTTTCTTCATAAATAGGGCTTAGGCAGAAGGAGCATTTGAGCATGAGTTCAGGACCAGCCTGAGCAACATAGCAAGACCTCATTTTGAATGAGCAAATAAATAAACCCAATTGTACATAGTTTTACATCACAGTCAACAGAAATAATTCTGTCACTTAAGTCTAAAGTCCTGTTTAAGGTTTGTGTGTGTGTGTGTGTGTGTGTGTGTGTGTGTGTGTGGTATTTAACTTTCAATTAGCTCCACCAAGAATTGAATGATAGTTTTCAAAAGCAAAATTGGATGTAGCAATTTCTCGTTTCTTATGCTGTATATATGCCCACCTCTGACATTCAGTCTTCTACAACAACAAGAAAAAATAGGCTGAAGACCAGATCTCTTTGATGCTTTGAACGTTGAAGATGCTTAAGAGCACTGTCCCTCCAAGGACTGGGCAGTTCCCGGCTGGCTCTAGGCCTGGATTCTTGGGAAATACTAACAATTGCTACATAGTAAGCAGTGTTCTTAGTGGTATGCTGCTGGTGGGGAGTAAGGACTCTTGTAGAACCCCCACAGCTAGTGAAGCAAGCATGGGTCTGGCATGCATTACCACTTTTTCCAAATGTTCTTCAGAGGGCCAGGTTAGTGGGACTGATCTCTGTGGTCAGATTCCTGGCCAAGTGTGATTATACTGTCCCTTTTGACTGCTCTACTGTGGGTTAGTCCAAAGGGAACCTGAAGCCCAGAAATGCTTCTGTGATCATAACTTACCAGTGACCTCTGTATACTCATTTGTCTCCCTTAGTAAACTACCTAAGGCAAACCTGCTGTCCATTTTTCTCCTAAAACTTACACCATGTTCCGTTGCTTTGCTAAATAAGTTCCCATCAGAGTCCAAGCACATTCTACCAGTTTGCATGTGCTGGCTCCTCTAGTGAGCCAAACACACAAACACCTGGGTTTAAATTGCAACTGTTTTATGTTTTGTTTTATTTTATTTATTTGTTTGTTTGTTTATTCTTTTGCAGCCTGTGGAATCTGAGAAGACTGAGATGCGGATGCAGCAGATGTGCAGCAGAAGTGAGACCCAGGGCCCCATCCCAAACCAGCAGGGCACGGGTAACCGAGGCTCCAATGCCTGCTGCTTTTGCTGGTGCTGCTGCTGCAGCTGCTCTTGGTAACACTGGGGGCTTTTTACTAAGGTGCTGATGGGGGAGGGGTCTTTGGCTACAGCCATATTTATGACTCATCGATGAAGTGGTGTTTCATTTGGCTTGTTTGTAGCCCAGGCTGCCCTTCCAAAGGTCCTGGATTCAATTTCCAGAACCCACATGACCCTTTACAACTGTCTGTAACTCCAGTTTCAGGGGATTTGACACCCTTACACAGACACATATGTAAGCAAAACACCAATGCACATTAAAGAAAAACATGGAAATTGAAATATGCTTTAAAAAAAAAAAAAAGAAATCCTAAATTTGGCATGGTAGCTGTAATCCCAGACCTGTGACCCAGCATCTGGGAGACAGAGGCAGGCAAAAGCTGGGCACTTGCAGGCCAGCCAACCAGCCTAGCTTCAGCCAATGAGACCTTTGTCTCAAAAACCAAAACAAACAAAAACTGAAGGGAGATAGGTCCTGAAGAAAGCCATTTGATGGCCTCTGACCTCCTCGTGCTCACACACACACACACACACACACACACACACACATGCACATAAAATTTCACACACAAATAAGCAATAAAATAAAAAAATGCAAAAGTAAAACATACTTAGACAAGATAATTGCAATGTCCTTAATAAAGAATTCATATCCATAATATACAAAGAGTTTCAGGACATAAAATGACCAAATGAAAAACAAGCAAATGAAATGAAACAGAAAAGGTAATCTATATGTGCTCCTGCCAACAAGGCTAGGCTAAATGCAAATTGACAGCCTGACTTCGTGGCACACATCTTTAATCCCAGCACTTGGGAACCAAAGGCTTGCAGATCTCTGTAAATTCAAGGCTAACCTGATCTACAGTGTGTCCCAGGACAGCCAGGGCTACAAAGAGACCCCGCCAAAAAATAAATAAATAAATAAATAAATAAATAAATAAATAAATAAATAAATAAAAATAAACCCTTCTAAATGTGGTGCACCTAAAAATCCCCCTAAGAATAAATGAAATACATGCAGAAAGAATGTCTATGAGGATTTGCTATGAGCTCAGTCTCAATGAGAAAGTGGTTTCATAGTTCGCAAACAAGAAATGTCTTCATGCCACTGTCATTCAAACTCATGTGCTACAGGGGGAAGCAATTACAGAGCAATGGATATTGAAAAATAATGCTTATATAGCATCTAAAATGCATATGTGTTCATAGTAGCATAACAATGAACAAGAATTATGGACAAATTAAGCTTTGTGGTTATTCCTGAGGGAGAAAGCAGGGTTGAACAAACAAAAAAAAGAAGTTTATATGGATCGAGAAGAAGTTTTTGCCAAAATTAATGGATTCATAGTTATCCTGAAATATAATGGGTTGTTTTCACACCAGTAAAAAACATTCAATTTCCTTGATGTTTCTTTGCTCCTTAGCATTCTTTCAAGATGTGTCTGTGATGGCATACATGGTAGAGGAAATTTTCTAGAAAGGTAACTAGAAATAGTTTCCCAAGCCCCAGTGACATTCATCTCAGAATTTCAGCTGATGCCCTTCTAATATAAAGGGAGGCACTCAGATTTTTATCCTCTAAAATATAAACTTTTTAGTCACTGGTGAGCGTTCCTGAAAATAGCCCTTCACCCGAGCTCATGTAAGGAACACTAACTCATTGGGCCACCAAAAAGAAAGGGGGGCATAAAAGTAGAAGGAACAGCTGGAAAGAGGAAGGGGGTCAGTGGGAGCAAGAAAGGACAAGGTAACGGGATGAATGTGATCCAAATATATTATATACTCCTGTAAAAATATCATTACATAATTAACATGGGCTAATAAACTTTAATTTCTTTCTGTAATGCTGGAGGGTGCCCCACTTCTTTCTCACTGGAAAGGAAAGTCTTATAGAAAATTGCTGAAGTATGGCAAGCAGGGTCTTGGCTTGTTACTCATCATCCTCTTCTAGGATGGCAGCCACAGAAGATCCTCGAAACACAGTGAACCAAAAGATTATCCTGTGCCTTTTCTCTAGTGTACATTGTTCCCTTTAATCTATTTCTGCTTTAGCAAATAAGATGGAAAAATGTCAAAGCTCAAGTCAATTTTGTATTATTAGGTTCACAATATAGCTTTCGATTCTTTTTGCAGCCCCGTGTCAAAGCCATAATTCTTTTTTCTCTTTGCTCTTTCTTTTTTTTTTTTTTTTTAAACTTTATTTATTTATTTATTTGCCTTGGTGTTTGCCTGGAACTGGAACTACAGACAGTTGTTAGCTGCCATGTGGGTGCTGGGAATTGAACCTGGGTCCTCTGGAAGAGCAGACGGTGCTCTTAACCACTGAGCCATCTCTCCAGCCCCCCTCTTTGCTCTTTCATACCCACTGTGCAGTCATGTGTTCTGCTTACAAATAAGCCAAGAAGTCAGGCAGTTTAAATGTTCCCCCAGGGCTTCTCAAGGGGTTTGTTGTTTTGTTTTGCTTTGTTTCATTTTTTAAAACCATTATTTATTGAAATATTTTAGCCTTAGCTTCAAAAAAGAAATAAGTCAAAAGGATTCCTGCATTTTTAATGATATTTGCCTTTAAATATAAATAAATCTTTCTCTCTAATTCTGTCTCTCCTCTCTCTGTCTCTTTCTCTCTCCTCTCTCCTCTCTCTCTCTCTCTCTCTCTCTCTCTCTCTCTCTCTCTCTCTCTCACACACACACACACACACACACACACACACACACACTAAAAAACTTACAAAACTGATTGCTAAAAGCAGGCTAAAAGACTTTCATAAGATAAAATGTTTAGAAAACTTATAGGAAAATGAACAGAAGCCCTAATAATGCAGTAGCAAAACAAAAAGCTTTAATCATCAATGACAAAAATTCATTGTTTAGAAGTTGTTCAGGAGTAAAACACATGCTCAGCATTCATGAAGCACTAGGTTTGATCTTCAACATCAAAACCAAGCATTGTTCTAAGTTGTTGGGATTCTGAAATCTTCCTGATAAAGTCAAGAGTGAGAGAAAGACTTGCCTGGCCTTCCCACTGTGTAACACTGTTGTGGGTATCAGCCACGAGGAGGCACACACATAGAGCCTGGGATTTGGAAAAGAACAGGCTAAATCCTCCCTATTTTTAGATGATGCAAAAACATCCTGAAAGTTCAAAAGAAGCTTTATTAGAACGGATGACTAAAGAATAAAAAATCCATAAAAATATAGCTATCATTAGAGCTTATATCTAAAATTTATAAGCCTACTATAATTAGGAGCCCTGACTGTTCTTGAGGGGCTAGGCTTGGTTTCTAGTATCCACATAGCAGTTCAAAAACACTTGCAACAGCAGTTCCAAGGGATCCATCCAATGACCTCTTCCCACCTCTGTAGACACCAAGCATGAGTGTGGTGCACAGACATCCAAGCAGGCAAAGCACCCATGTACCCAAAAATAAAATCTTTAAGATGTATAACTCATATATCTTGAAAGTAAAAGATCAACTGTTATTTAAATGTCAAGGAATACAAAAGACATGTCTTCAGAGGAAATATGTGAGAGCTAGTAATACATGGAAAGATGCTTGGCAAAATCAGCCACTAGTACAATGCAAATCAAAATCACGGTAGTATTTTATCCACCAAGCTAACAACAGGTGGGAAAGGATCTCTTGAGACCCCGATGTTCCAGGAGTGTGTGCTGCCTAGGAAAAGAGTCAGTTCCTTTTTAGGAGTCTACCATCTGCTTTACAATGTGGATATACAGCATTTTAGCGGTGGGAACTTCTCCCCTCTGAGCTGTCTCACAGCCCTACCAAAACAAAAAACAAAACTCAATTTCTTTTCTGTTTGTTTTGATTTTTAAGACAGGGGTCACTATGTAGCCCTGGCTGGCCTGGACTCATAGAGATAGACTTGCCTCTGCCCTCCCAGTGCTGGGAGCAAAGGCATATATATACCACCACCCCTGGCTTGTTTCTTTGTTTGTTTGAAAAGATTTGTTTACTTTTTATTTTTATTTATTTGTGTGTTTTGCCTCTACGTGTGTGACTGATGTCCACAAAAGTCAAAAGAAAATATCCAATCTCCTGGAACATGAGCTCCCACGTGGGTTCTGGAAACTGAACCCTGGTTCTTTGCAGAAAGAGCTTTTTAACACTCAACCATCTCTCCAGCCCACTTTTGGTCTTATTAAAAATAACAATCAGGATTGCATGTTGTTTTTTTTAAAAAAGTAATTCTATTTGAGTATCTAAAATTATCTTTAAAATATTCATTTAAAAAGATATGTTCATTCCGACATTTCAATCAACTTGTAATTGTCTTGTTTCTTATAGCCTGACTGTCAGAAACCAGGAAGACCAGAGACTGGGAAGAGCCACCCATGAACTCAGGACAGATATTCCAGCTTGTGAAGAAAGGTAAACTCTTGCATTATTAGTTCCCAGTACTAACAGAGATGCTAGCATCTCCCTTTTGCTTTTTGCATTGTAAGTTTCAGCAGAAAACATACAGTTTCCCATAACTACCACTTAGTAACATCAGATCTCAATGTGGCTTTGAATTTCCCCTGCAAAATTCCTTTTCATTCATTTCATAACAGGGAAAAGACAGCCTACTCTTTGGTTCCAATGCTGAACAAATGGAAGTTGATCCCTCCTGACAACCCATAATGTAATTTTATTTTTATGTATCCTTAAGAGTAAAAACCATAATGATAAATCATATTTGTTCTTCTGGAAAATTAAAGGATTCCATTTTTCAGTTACAATTAATCCTAAACGTCTAAAGTATTGTCGTATGACTTTTCCTGGCAGACATGAACCAGCATCTGCTTACCCCAGATAGGGCACTGACAGCAGATCAAAAACTTAATGATCCAGGGAGTGTATTGGAGTTACTCACATGAACATAGGTAAAGGGGTTATCACCTGCAGAAACATGGGTGACTCCAAAGCAGATGCATCACCAAAACCCACTTAGTACAGGGGACAGCTCACAAAAGCTGCATCCCTGAAGTTCTTTGCACAGCTCACAGGTATTGGGGACTAAGAGTCCCTGGCTAGCAATCATGACTGCTTATACAATCTTGAGGAATCAATGATTCCTGGGTCTGTGAGCCTCCCTCCTCCCTGCAGAAGAGTGTTTGAACTCAGTGGAAACCACCACAATCTGCTATTTAAAATCTAAATTTTTTAAGAAAAAATAATGTTTTTACCTTCAATTTTACGTTTCAGTTTTAATGTTTAATTTGGGAGTATTTTATGCAGGAGTGAGTTGGGACCTCAGGTCTGAAAGATCTTCCAGTCTCTTCCTCCTCCTCCTCCTCCTCCTCCTCCTCCTCCTCCTCCTGAGTGCTGGGTTTGGGGTGTAGCCTCCACCCAGCTTTGTGTTGCTTTTCTCTTTATAGTTCTTCCCTTGACTCTGTCCTTTCTTTTATCAAATATCCTATGGATTTACCTTCCTTTAGCTAATATCTATTCTTTATTCTTTCTTAAATATTTATTTCATGGACATGAGTATTTTGCTTGCCATGTATGTATGTACACCAACTGTATGCCCTGTGCCTATGGATATCAGCAAGGGGTGTTGGATCCCATGGAAGTGGAGCTACAGAAGGCTGTGAGCCACCTCATAGATGCTGGGAATCAATCTCTGGTCCTCTACAAGAGCAGCCAGTGCTCCTAACTGCTGAGTCATCTCTCCAGCCCCTTTATACCTGTTCTTAATATTATGCCTTTAGAAGTGCAGACATTAGACAAATATCCTAATAGCCCTGTCCAAATAGTTTTCTAGTAACTTGTTTATCTTTGCACATAGGATAGTAGCCCATGATGGTTATGTAAATTTCCTTTCATCTTTACCTTAGGTATATTTGCCCAGGTTTTCAAAGTCTGGGAGATACAGCAACAGCCCTCCTCCATTTCCCACAGTATATAAGTTTTCCAAAACAGCAAGTGTCTCACAGACCCCAGGGCTCTGTATTCTGTGTGTGTGTGTAAAGCAAGATGTTAACAAATAGGTTGTTGTAGCCAAGTCAATTAAGGTTAATTGTGAACACTGAAACACTGAGTAGGGAACTGAGGCACCTGTAACACAGCCTGGCCCCAGGAAGTATCCGGTGTAGCTTGGCCTGGCTTTGTGGGAAGTCATATGCTAGTAATCAAACACAGAATGATAAAGTGTCTGCTTTGGGGGCAGAAGCTCACAGTGCTAAGCGGGTGCTTCACGATGGAGTCACAACCCCAGGCCTATAACACAGTCTGTAAAGATCTGCTTAGGTGCTAGGCACGCACACTCTGTTGCACTGCTGTCATCTCAAGTGCTGGATACCCATAAGTAAGTAGCTGCGTTTGCCTCCTGTGACTCCTCTGTCTGTTGTAACTTTCTGGTAAAAATAGCATTGCATTGATTTTTAAGCCTGCCTTTAACTGGGCATTTGAATTTAACATATTGACAGTCATCTTGATCATTGTTAATATAATCTTCCAGCCAGTTTAGCCACAGTCCACCACTAAGAAAAGACAGGTCAGGAACTGAAGCAGCAACTTCAAAGAAGGTTCACTTGCTGTTTCATGCAACATGGTCTCTAACCGGGAACCTTCAGTCAAGGGGGTCAGAGCCTTCTCACCTGAGGTATTGTCATCTAGAGTGGCTTTATCTGGATAAGCTGACAGCATTTGTTCCTGGAGCCACAAGGGCAGGCATTGAAACTGAAATTCCCAGATCCCTGAAAAGAATTTAAGGAGTGCTAGGCCAGCAACTCTTCTGAGATGCCCCAAGAAGTCCCTGCCTGAAGGAATAACAGAATCCTCAGTTTTTATCTGAGACTTATCTCATAGATTAAGTCACATGAAAGTATACTGTTGATCTAAAATTACATAACTAAAAGACAGTAAATAGTCCACCACAAAAGAGTCAATAAAACAACATTCAATTGAAAGCTGAAAGGATTTCAGATGTTACATCTGTCTGTAGTAAAACATGGAGGGATGATCTCTAACTTGTTTGAAGAAGGAGGAAGTAAGGTATGGCAGTAACCCTCCATGCTGTCACTTGGACGGCTGAGGCACGAGGTCAAGAGTTTGAGGTACAGAGTGAGACCCAATCTCAAACAGTAAAGTGAGTGAGAAGAATTCAGCTATGAAAAACTCTCTGGAGAACTGAGGTCCTGTCCTGTCCTCTCTCAGGGTATCCTCACTGACAAAACTGGCTAATCAGCATGTACGAGCATTGTCTTTCCTCTCAGAAATAGTTTTCCTTCATCACAGTATTGTGGAACCTCTAATTTCAGTATATACTCATCATTATACATCACGTCTGTTGTTAGTTGTTATATTATCTTATAAACGCAATGCAGGACCAGGGGCATGGCTTAGCTCTTCAGTGTGCTCATTGCCAAGGCTGATGGCCTGAGTTTCATTCCTGAATTTATAAAGTTCTAAAGGAGGCTTTCCAGGAAACAAGAATAAGAGCCCAAATCAAAATTCTGAATTAATAAATGTGAGCAAAGAGTTAACTGGATATTGAGTATTTCATAAACACACACATATACATTATGGAATAATCATAGTGTTAGTTGATACATTTTTGAGACATGTTCTCGTGTAGCTGTTCTCCCAGGCTGGCCTCAAATATATCAGGCAGGGTCTCTGCTACTGATCTACATCCTCAATCTAGATGAGAAAGTTTTTCAAGCCTCAGAGCTGAACAATCAAGTATAGCTAGACAACAAGATGGTAGAAATAAACCCAAATGATATCAAAACTAGAAAAGTAAAGAGATAAAAATAAAGAAAAATCTTTACTGGATAATTTAATGAAGTGACTAAAATGATTACAGTTAATATGGAATACTTACCATATGCTGAGAACTGTCTGCACGCTTTATGGTGTTATTCTGGTTCACTAGAATTTCACAACCCAGGAAGGCAGGTGTTGTCAGTATTTGAGAGGGATTAAGTAATTGATCCACAGCCTCCAAGTTTATGAGAACCAGTGCTGCCTCCTGCTGCCTAGGGAGTGTGAGCTCAAAGGCAGCCTACATTCTCCTTGGCAAGCTGTGTCTGCCTGGAAGCCTCTTACCTTGATTAGCATAGTTTGTGCTTTGTGCTTCATCAGGGCTAGAATGGCCTTGGAGAAATAGTGTTGCTTTCTTTTAAACTCAGACAGTCTGACCAGTGTCTATCTCTACCCTCTGTTCTCTCGTTCTCACACTCACATCAAACAAAATGGACTCAGTAGAGCTACAGAGAGACGCCCACTGCTAAAATGCTAGGGTTGAGGTGGAAGAACTTATGTGTAACTGAGTAACTAATATAAAAGTTTCCAAACATGAGCAAAAATTGCTAAAGTAGATAATCTACATATCTGCTAACACACGGATATCCCTACGGAATGAAGAATTAGACTGACAAGCTATAGTTTATGCTAAAAACAAGTTGCATGGCTTCTGTAAAAGCTACATTTGCCATTCTGGAAAAAAAAAAATCTCAAGCATACAGAAAACATTTATGATAGTTGACTAAACTTAAAGTTTCATTTTGCTTTTTGTGTTTATTTATTTGTTTGATTTTTGCTTGCATTGTTTGGGTTTGGGATAGTGCCAGGGATCAAATCCAGGGCCTTGCACATGCTAAGCAGTGTTCTCCCAATCCTCTACAATTTTAAAAAGGGTTGTTTTGAGTCTCACTATGAAGAGCAGGCTGGCCTTAAACTTAAATCTCCCTTCCATGGCCTCCAGTATACTGGAACTGGAGGTGTGCATCACCATCCAGGTCTGGCTTTTGTAAACTACCTGGATATATTTATTTCTAGGAACATTATCAAACAGTCTGTACTACCAGCCCCAAAACAATTAAAACAAAAGACAGAAGTTTTAAAACACACTCAGTAAGACTTTCTGTTTAATATTTGTAAGATCACTTTCAATTCAGTAACTCCCCAATGAATAAATCATAATACATTTTAAAAAAATAACATAATCATATGAAAATATAATCATCTCAAAATGTGGGATGCTGAGAATACAATAAATAGAACAAACATACATTTCAATATTTAGTTTATGTACACATCCTTTTTTTTGAGGCAGGGTATCTCTATGTAGCCCTTCCCTAGCCGTCTAGCTGCGTTGGAACTCAATATGTAGACTAGGCCGATGCTGAACTCACAGAGATCTGCCTGCCTCTGTCTCCTGAGTGCTAGGATCAAAGGGATGGACCACAGCACCTGGCAAAAACTTTAATATTTATAAGAAAAAACCTAATAATTATTGAGTTAAGTCCAACTTCCACACTAAGAGGAAGATATTAACGCATAGCACAGAAAGTTAGACATGTAAGGAAAGACTGTGAATAGTCCAAACTGTTAAACTGATGAGCAATTGACCTGGGTAGCTTAAAACATCGAAAACCTTTTATATTATGGTTCCAAGACCAGAAATAAAGACCCAGAGTGTCACCAGGGTCAGATTTCTCTGTATTGATTCCCAAGGCCCCAGAGCAGACTCCGTACTTGTCTCTGCTGGCATTGACCTCTGGTGCCCCCTGGCTTGTACACACATTGCTCCAGTCACATGGTCATATTTTCCATGTGTCTCCAGAGCTTATCTTTCTGCTCATGTCTATACCAAATTTCCTCTGTTAATAAGAGTTTCAGTTTAGTTCCAGCTTAAGCCTTGACCAGTGTGCCCTTATGGTTAAGTGTGCAAGGACCCATTTTTTTCTTCTTAATATTTAATTTTAGGTATACAGGTAAATGTTTTACCTGCATGCATGCCTGTGTGCCACACGAATGCCTGGTGCTTCAGCAGGCTACCATGTAGGTGTTGGGAATTGAACCCAAATCCCCTGGAAAAGAAACTAGTGCTTTTTTTTAAAGATTTATTTATTTACTTACTTACTTACTTATTTTGTATACAGTATACAGAAGAGAGTACCAGATGTCATTATAGATGATTGTGAGCCATCATGTGGTTGTTGGGAATTGAACTCAGGACCTCTGGAAATACAGTCAGTGTTCTTAACCTCTGAGCCTTCGAGACTGCCTGAAACCAGTGCTTTTGACCACTGTGCCATCTCTCTAACCCACAGCCATATTCTGAGATTCTGAGCATCTAACTGCCTTTAGGTGACACTGTATCCAGAGTCAGCATTGCAGCCAGATGGTTTAATAGTCCACTTCCACAAGATGGTCTGGAAGTAGCTCCTTCCTCTTCTGCATATCTGAGAAAGTGAGATACAAGTCCTACTCACAAGGCAGTGTGGGTAAATCTCAGAGACTCAATGAAATGGAAAAAGCAAGTCACAGGAGACAGTGGATCAGTCATCTTATAAACATTTTTAAAGCTACAGAATATATCTTTCCAGAAAACATAAAAATATGGAACTGTGAAAAGACAAAAGAAAGGAGATATTAAGGATCACTATTAAATTGTTTTTTCTGATCTCAGGACAGTTAAAATAAACTCAAAGGCCAAGTAGTGGTGGTACAAACCTTGAATCCTAGCATTGGGAGGCAGAGGCCGACCTGGTCTACAGAGCAAGTTCCAGGACAGCCAAGGCCACACAGAAAAATCATGTCTCAAAAAACCAAAACCAAAACAAACAAAAAACAAAAACCCCCTCAAAGATGGTAGATGGTGAGGTGAGGCCCAGCAGGCCTCTGGGGTGAGTGGCTTCTGGTACCTAATCATGTTCTGGTTCTTCAGGTCAAGGATACATTCCTAGCTGATCATTTTGTTGCCATCTTGTCTGTGTTCTATGATACTTGGGTCACTCAGCAAGTTTTAGCAGCAGCAGGGGAGTCAGCTTCGGATGAATTGACTGCCTCATGGCTTTGCAAAAGCCTCTTTATTGTCACACCAAAAAATAAATAAATAAATAAATAAATAAATAAATAAAACCCTTTACTTTAGCTTGTTAATTTTGGCAGGTCAAAACCTCTTATCTGATCTGGGAGTTGTCTGAAGGAACCATTACCTAAGCAGTTCTCACATACTAGACTGCCTGTTTTGCCAGGTTTGTCTGGAGCCTAAGTTATGCAAAGACTGTGAATCCTTTAGGAAAAGCAACTCACATTACTGTCCCTGACTATTTACAAAAGGTTACTGCAAAGCCCAGTTGCCATCACTCGGGAATTCACAAGGGAGACATTGGATCTGGTGAATCTCTCACTATACCATCCCTTATAACTTGGGAATCTATCATGTACATTCTTTTTTTTTTTCTTTCTCAAAAGTTACATGAATCTTAAAAAGCATTCGTTGGACATTGCCCATTAATGTTCTGTGGGGTCAGTGTCAAGTATGACTTAGTTCTGTCTGAGATAATTGAGAAGTTTGGGGTCATATGGCTGCAGGATTTTTCTTCACTTTTGTAACTTAAAAGTATTGCTAGATGTTTCCAGATGGAAACTAAGTAAGGCTGTAAGTTGGTCAAGAAGTTACAATACACTGGGCATGGTGACACACTCTTTTGATCCCAGCAGGGGAGAGTGAGTCTCTGTGAGTTCGAGGTCAGCCTGGTCTACAAAGAGGGTTCCTGCATAGCCAGGGAGGGCTGTTACACAGAGAAACCCAGTCTTAAAAAACCAAATCAAGTTACAACACACTCCACTTGCAAATATCCAGTTTGTATTTTTGCCAAAGGCTTAACGAAATGAGAAGGCGTTTTCCCTTCCTCAGAGAGTCGAATGTTTGTGTATTTTATAGCAGAGATGAGAAGCAGGAGTGTTGTGACCAAAGCTGGATTCACTGGCAGTAACCTCTTCCTTTTGTTCCTTTTGACCACTGCTCAGCCCCACCCCTACTCTGGAAGAGGTCTGTGCCTGGGCACAGTCATTTGACAACCTAATGGTCACTCCAGCTGGAAGAAACGCATTCCGGGAATTCCTTCGGACAGAATTCAGTGAAGAAAACATGCTTTTCTGGATGGCCTGTGAAGAGCTGAAAAGGGAAGCTAATAAAAGCACTATTGAAGAGAAAGCCAAGATAATATATGAGGACTACATTTCTATTCTCTCTCCTAAAGAGGTGTGTGTCTGCAGAAATGTCTCCTTAGAGCCATTGCCTGCTTCTGTGTTTGGTAGGATGCTGCTTGCACATGTAGGAATATTCCAAATCACAGCATGGGCTCCTCCCAGCCATATCATTCAGACCCACAGGGCCCTGAGAAAGGTGTGAAAGCATTTTCAGGGTTTTTTTTCTGGAAAAAAAAATATCCATGATTCATGTCAGCTCCATCATAGAAGAGTTCAGGCCCTCACACTAATACTGTTTCCTTTCCTTTGCTTTCTGTTTTGTGATTCTAATAAGCCCACATTCTGAGAAAATACTCTCCAACATTTCTGTTGTTTAAAAGCACAGTACCCTATAAACACTCATTTAAGTAAAATTATCCCACTATTTTGAGTCATGTTTTTTCTGGAGTGTCTTTCTAGTTACAGCATTGTTGGCAGTAGTGAAACTAAAGATTTTGCTCATGGCATCTTCTTAATGTCACACACACACACACATACACACACACACACACACACACACACACACACACACACACACACCATGGGAGCGAGATTGATTAAGCAGGTTTCTGCCTCTCACCATTTGTTTCTTCAAATCCGCAGTCCTGAAAAGTAGATTGCTTTTGAATTCAGAAGCCTTGCAGTGCCAATTTCACAATCAATGATCTCCCCTGCTGTGTTCTGCTATGACTGTGGTTAATAAGGTAGAGCTTCTCTTCTGTCGTCAGGGACCTCACAGAAGCAGGAAAACCCGTGAGCATTCGTGCTGTGGTGATGGCCCAGTACCCTCAGGGTGGAATAGTAGAGTGAGTCACAGGAAGAGAGGATGAAGACAGACAAAAGATAAGAAAAAGGAAATTGCCAGAAACACAAGGGAGTGAGGTCATCCTGGGGCGAGGAGCCGTTAAGCCAAGTGGGAGAGCTGAGGTGTGAGCATAGCAGTAGCATGTGCTCCTGAAATGCAGGACACCAGCAGATTATCCGAGTTGTGGCGGACAACAGCAAGCCTAGAAATGGTTGATTCTTTACCGCAGAGCTATACAAAACGAGGTTCCCCTGGAGGAGGTTTGTTTTTAGTTCTCTGCAGTAAAAACTACCAGGTTGGCCCTATGACAGGACTCCCCACTAGACAGCAATCTGGGTTTACTTTAAGGATCTCCTAGTGGCCTTCATCAGGCAGATCGGAGGGGAAGGCTGCCCCAGACTGAAGAAACAAAACAAGACCATTCTACCCACTTCCTTCTTCAAATCCCAAGGGGTGCAGACACCTTCGATCTGAATGGTAAGATGGAACTGGAAATTATAGGAAGCTTAAAAGTCTGGCCTTTAGACTTTATCCTGAGAGAGCCAAGGGCAAGGCACAGTTGAGTACCAGGATAAGGTTTGCTATTTAAAAAGGGCCCCTTGGCCAAATCACTGGGGCATGTTGGGAGAGGTAGTGGGCAGACTTCAAAGGCCAATGGGGAAGCTGTGATACAAAGTCAGCAACTCAGGGCATGTCAGAGAGGGAAAGGACAGAGACAAATATGTTAACCAAGTAGGACAGTGGTGCACAGCTGTAATCTGAACACCTGGAACACTAAGTTCAAGGTTACATAGTGAAACTGTGCAGAGAAGAGAAGAGAGGTGGAAGAGGAAAGACAGAAACAGGAGAGGGAAGGGGGGGTGGACAGGTATAAAGAAAAAGAAAATGAGAGATACACGGGGCACTACATTGAGGGAATGAATGCTTCCATTGAAAGAGCTTGCTAGTTTTCAAGTACTTCATTTCTAATAAAAATATCTATAAGCTGCCAGGCAATGGTGGCACATGACTTTAATCCCAGCACTCAGGAGTCAGAGGCAGACAAATCTCTGAGTTCCAGGACAACCTGGTCTATAGGGTGAGTTCCAGGACAACTAAGACTGTTATACAGAGAAACCCTATCTTGACAATCCAACCAACCAGCCAAACAAACAAAAAACCTTATAAACATACAAGCCCAGGAACAACCATCATTTCACTTTCCAAGATGAATTAATTAATAGGAATTCACACCTGTATTATTATAGATAGAGCAGTGACAGCTGGACTAGTGAAAGGGAAGGGATCCTAAACACAATAGAGACTTATTTGCCCTTCAGGGACTGAGTGTTGGGACAATGACAGGAGACAGAGGGAGAAGAGGAAGGAAACAAGGGGAAGGGGTATTGGTCCCGGAGGACAAAGGCTGGCTCTGGATGGAGAGGAGATGGACACGGCACATAGGAAAAAGGCAGTTTATAAAGGTGCAAGGGGAACTTTGTGTTAGGATGCGGTGTTTATTTTCAATTAGGCATGTTGATTAGCTGAGCCAAAGGGGGCTTTTGATTGCTGGACTTCAATACTTTGATAGCTGGACCTTGGTAGTCAGCCTCAGGAGGAGGAAGGGGCCAAATAAAGGGATAGACCTTGGAGGCTAGCTTTAGGAGCGCAATCTAACAGATGTTAGCAAGGTAGAGGGGAGGGGGAGAAGGACCTGCCAGAGCCACATGTTCAAGTGGGCTAGCATCCCTTCAGAAACCTGGATGTCACTGGCACTCGGGCCCTGTGATCTGAGGACTTCCCTTTACAGACACCTTCTTGTTGACCTGGACTGGTACCAAAAACCTACGCCCAGTTTCTAGCTGGGCGGGAGCCTGTAGCTCCCAGGTTTTTTCCTTCATTAGCAGGGATAAGTCCATGCATGCCACCTTTTATCTTCAAAGGCCATCTCACACTCCTTTAAAAGAAGCAAAGCTAAAGTAGCCAGAGTTCTTTACAACATGTGAAAAAAATCAAAACATGGCTCCTCAGAATGATCTACTGATGTGTCTGGCACTGAGTCAACAATCTGCCCCTCAGTCTTTCGGAAGTGTTCTTCCTCTACTAGTTAGCGTCTCTCAGCGTTTCAGACTTTTGAAATATTTTGTTCAGCTTGGGGCCTTTTGAAAGACAAAAACAATTATGGGCATTTGGATGGATTTACAAGAAAATTAACAAATAACACCTGCTGCTTCTGTCCACAGGTCAGCTTGGACTCCCGAGTACGGGAAGGCATCAACAGAAACATGGTGGAGCCATCCCAACACATATTTGATGATGCTCAAGTTCAGATTTACACCCTAATGCACAGAGACTCCTATCCCCGCTTCATGAACTCTACCGTCTACAAGGATTTACTGAAGTCCTTAGCTGAGAAAGCAGCTGAAGCATAGATGATTTCAAATACATTTATTATTAATAAATGCAGAAAATAACTCCTGGACTATATCCAGCACAGAAACCTAGAGGTAGGATATTCTCTGCTAGAGTGATTCTCAGACTGTTGTAGCAACAAATTGTTCCTCTGCAGAGAGCGATAAGACTCACAGTGTAATTGCAGTCACCTTTAGTCAGAAAAAAAAGGGACAGCCTTAGAAAGACAGTATGCTCACACTCACAGTAACAGTAGCATGTTCTCAAGGTCAGGGCATACACTTGCCTCTGTTCTGCCTGCAGCTCACACACACGGAGAGCAAATGGGGATACTTTTGTTTTGCATGAGTTAATACCCTGCTACCCTCTGAAGAAAAGGCATTCAAGTCTTTCTCAACTAACCCTTCCTTCAGTCTGAATACTTCACTTACCACATGCCAGGATTGGAAATCACATTTCATGAAGATGTGATTATTCCTTGTAAAGCAAAACAAAACAGTAGATATGCTGTGGTGGTAAAATCACCACACTCTAGGTGGATCAGCCTTGGGTGTTGGGTAAGAAAAGCAATGCTTTTTGCGATTCTTCAGTCAGAAAGGATTACCATGTTATCAGAATCTACCAACCTGAAAAATGAATTGTCAAGTTCATAGCTTTTCATGTTCACAAAGCTTCAAATAAGCATATTTTAATTTTTTTAGTGAAAGAAATGTGGACATTTTCACTCTGAAAAATAAAACATAAAAGTTTTCTCTCAATTTTGAATTATTTCATATGGAATTACTGGGGAACACAGATCATGTAGGGATCTTTTACTTCCCAGATGTGTAGTTTGTCTTTACATGCCAGGGGTTTTTGTTTGTTTGTTTGTTTGTTTTGTTTGTTTTATTGTTTTAAACACAGCAAATGGAATGATTTCATAGTTTACAGATTAAAGTTGTAGCCCTAAGCCACTGTCTTAGTTAGGGCTTCTATCTTGGCAACAAATCATGGTGACCAGTGATCTGATTGAAAGTCAGCTTGGGGAAGAAAAGGTTTACTTGGCTTATACTTTATCATTGAAGTGTAAATTCATCACTGAAGGAAGTCAGGACAGGAACTCAAACAGGGCAGGATCCTGGAGGCAGGAGCTGATGTAGAGGCCATGGAGGAGTGCTGTTCACTAGTTTGCTTCACATGGCTTGTTCAGCTTGCTTTCTTATAGAACCCAGGACCACCAGACTAGGGCTGTCCTCACTCACCATGGGCTAGGCTCTCTCCCAATGATCACTAATGAAGAAAATCCTTACAGCTGGATCTCATGGAGACATTTCCTGAACTGAGGCTCATTCCTCTCTGATGACTCTAGCTTGTGTCAAATAGACACACAAAACCAGCCAGTACAGCCACCATGATAAATTCCATGTCTGCAATAAATGGGAAATACAACAAAGTGGATGGATTTCAGGGGCAGGTTAGACATTTAACCTATAAAGAACACAACAGCTCTAGTGTTTGTAAAGGAGGCTTGCCCTCGTTTTTGTGTGGTCCTGCAACAGCCTGACTGTCTTTATTACTCAGCCCAACCCCAAATAGAAACTCCTTTCCCGGCACCTGAAAAAGTGCTCATCATCTTTAGCCATCAGAGAAATGCAAATCAAAACAACTTTGAGATACCACCTAACACCTGTTAGATTGGCTAAGATAAAAGGCACAGGTGACAGCCTATGTTGGAGAGGATGCGGAGCAAAGGGAACACTCCTCCATTGTTGATGGGAGTGTAAGTTTGTTCAACCACTTTGGAATGCAAAATGGCGGTTTCTCAAAAAATTGAGAATCAATCTCCCCAAGGACCCAGCAATACCACTTCTGGGTGTGTACCCTAAAGAGGCACATTCACACTCCAAAGGTATTAGCTCAACTATGTTCATAGCAGCATTATTTGTAATAGCAAGAACCTGGAAACAACCTAGATGTCCCTCAACTGAAGAATGGATTAACAAACTGTGGTACATCTACACAATG
>PVIH01000176.1:29147-84204 GCA_004025045.1 Sigmodon hispidus | reverse complement strand
AGATTTGGAGAATATCCTCCTGAGCGAGGTATCACAAACTCAGAAAGATAAACAGGGGATGTACTCACTCATTAGTGATCTCTAAACAAACAAACAAGAAAAAAAGCCAAGCATGCCCAAGCTGCAAACCACAACCACTGAACAGTTTGGGATCAGAAACACCCTGGACTGACCCCTCGGATCCCACTCCAACTATAGGAACACCTGACTCACTCTTGAGGGAGGGGGAACAAAACTGGATTTGCCAGGAGTGGAGACTGATCTAAGCATTATTGGGTCAGTGGGACTATAGGACTGTCTGCTGCCTGCCCAGGGAGGGGATGGGGAGTTGTGGAGAAGAAAAAATGACCTGATGTGGCAGGAGGGGGAAGAGACCTTGAATAAGGATATACAGGGATGGAAAAAAAAAATTCAGAGGGAAAGCTGAACACAAAGTAAATATTTGTGTAGCAATCTTATTTGCATTATCACCCTTGATAAGTCATGCTTATGATTTTTATCTTCTTTATAGTTATTGTTAACTTATCAGCATTTTAAATTCATTTTACTGTTTTTCTTGATAAATACAAAATAAATAAAGAAGAAGAAGAAAATAAAAAGAAACTCCTTTCCCTCACTCTCAACAAGTCATCTTCTCACCTCTTACTTTTCCATGAAGATTGCTCCTACCTCTTCCACTGTCCAGGAACCTATGAATATGCATGGGTCAGTATCTCTCCTCACCTCCTTTAGAACATCTCAGAAAATGATCTACCATTTGTCCCTTTTCTTGCATAGTCTTTTGATCCTGTTTCTTCCAATTTTTACTGAACAGAGGCTGCCTTAGGCTTTCCATTGCTGTGAAGTGACACCATAACCACACCAACTCTCTTATAAAGGAAAAACATTTCACTGGGGCTGGCTTACACTTTCAGAGATTTAGTCCATTATCGTCGTGGTGCAAAATGGTGGCTCGCAGGCAGATATGGTGCTGGAGAAATAGCTGAGAGTCCTACATCTTGATATGCAGGCAACAGGAAGTGGTCTGAGACACAGGCTGAACTTTATCATAGATTAGACCACAAAGCCTGCTTCCATAGTGACATACTTTCTCCAACAAGACCACACCTCCTAATAGTGCCATGCCCTTTGGGGGCTACTTTGTTTCAAACCACCACAGAGGGCATAACTATGGTTCTCCAAAGGGTTCCATGACAATGGCACTTACAATTTCTGTCCTAAATCCTAGAAAGGAATAAACACAGCTCAAAAAATTTTGAAGGTCATATGAAGACTTTGGTAGAAATCTCACTAGAGTTTATCCCTATAGAACAAGCATGCATATATCCTGTCAACAGTACAGGTAGAGAAAAGGGTATTTGAATGACTACATAGCTAGCTAAGGACATGTAAAGTATGAGGTATGATTGTAAGGTGTATAAAAGGACACAAAGGAAAATTATTTGTGTAGAGGGACCTGGTTGGTCAAGAGTCTAGTCTTGGAGCCCAGTGTGATGGCACATACCTGTGATCCCAGCTCTCAGGAAGCTGGAGCAGGATTTTGAGTCTGAAGCCCGAATAAGCTACACAGAAAGACCCTGAATTTGCTATTACAACACAGATTCTAGGCTAGAGGATTGGTCAGGCATTTTCAGCAAACAGGCATTTGAGAATCCCTGGGGAGATAAATCATGAAGACTGATAATCAGCCCTTGTGTAGATGGGAAGAGAGACAAGTCTTAAAGAAGATCTGAGAGAATTGTAAGAAAGGGGTGGGGACATGTGGAAAAGGAAGAAGGACAATGTCTCAAGTGGAGTGGAAGTAGTGTTTCCTAGGTAAGCCAAGCTTTGTTCACTCTCCTCCACAATCACCCTCGCCTGGATTCTTCCTTACAGTGTAGGGTTGCCCCATTCCCATGTAAGAACAAGCCTGTGTCCATTGGCACAGGTGACACTTCCTCATTATTGGACATTCACAGCAGTCCCTTCCTGCCTCCACATCGTGTCTCCATCTGTACTCACCCGGAGGGAGCTCTGACTGTTCTAAGAAGGCATCTGTGGCTCTAAAGCACATCATTTCCCATCAGCCCCTCACAGCATGGGTGACTCTTTCCTGGAAACACTACTCCTCTGTCTTCTATCTGTCTCTCTGTATCGTCCCCAAATTCTTCTCGGTTCCACTTTGGGCAGCAGAGCTCAGTATCCAAGTACAGCAGCTCCCCAGGCAGAATTCCTCCCAACTCCACAGGCATGCCAGTGATGGTGAGTAGTTTACCTTTGGGGGCTTGTCTTCTCCTTGTTTGCAGATGTAAGAATGATGAATGTCAAAAGTCTTAAATACTGGAAAAGGGGGGGAAAATCCAACCCTGTTTAAACTCATACTGGAAGGCCTAGAGAAATGGCTCAATTGTTAAGAGTACTTGCTGCTTAAGCGAAAGGCCTGAGTTAAGTTTTCAGTACCCACATGGAGACTCACAACTACCTAAAACTACAGTTTGCTAGCTTCCATGGACTCCTGCATACATGTAGTGCAGTACACTAATGCAAAAAACTACAACACAAATAAACTAATAACAGAATTCAATAAAGCTGCAGGACATCAGCTCACCATACAAATAATAGCTGTATTTCTCTACCCCAACAATAAATTATCTGCAAAAGACAGAGAATAAATTCATCTACAAGAGAATGAAAGGCAAAAATACCAAGCCATAGAGGAAAGCGCACGCACACACTAAAACACTGATGAAAAGAATAAACAGATTAACTTTAAAGATATACCACATATATCCATGAATTGGAAGATTTTATGTTGCTAAAATGTCCGTATTTCTAAAGCAATCTACAGATTTAATGTTATATTTTTGCAAAAATAGAAAACAACAGAACAAATAACAATAGTAAAATTAATATGTCACTACAAAGTACTCCAAATAGATGAAGAAATCAAAAATAAATAAAAATGAACAATGCTGGAGCATAGCACTTTGATTTCAAAGATAAATAACAGTAATTATAACATTATGTGAGCATAAATACATACATATTGACCAATGGAAGAAAAGAAAGTATACAGAAATATACAGCTGTGCATACAAAGTCACCTGATTCTCAAGAAAGAGGCCTCATTTGTAATAGAGAGTTTATTAGTCAAGGGTCTCTAGAGTAACAGAATTTATAAAATGAATCACTATATATACATATAGAAAGGGACTTTATATTCTTACAGACTTACAGACTGTGGCCCAGCTAATACAACGTGGTTGCTTATATACAGAAGGTCCAAGAATACAGTAGTTGTTTGGTCCATGAGCCTGAATGTCTCAGCGGTCTTCAGTATACACTGGAATCTCAAAGAAGTAGGCTCTAATGACAGTGAAGAGTAGACTTGCAAGCCAGGTGAAAGCTAAGAGGCAAAGAGCAAAGTCTTCCTCCTTCCATTTCCTTATACAGGCTTCCAGCAGAAGGCTTGACCCAGGTTAGATCTGGATTAAAGGATCCTACTAGAGTTAAGCAGAAATCCCTTAAAAGTGTGCCCAGATGTGTAGTCAAGCTGACAACCAAGAATAGCTACCACAGGAAGTTGGTCTCTGTAACACATGTGCTTGTAAAGCTGGAGTTGCTGATAAAAACACATCCTCATTTTACACCATGAACAACAACAACAAAAAAAACTCAAAATGACAAAAGATTCACACAATGAGATCCTAAACTGTATAATACCTAGATCACATACAACAGAAATGTCCCCAGACATAGCATTGGTGATGGATTTTAAAGATGGCACCAAATTAGAAGCCAGCAAAACAAATATGGAGAAGTGGAAAGAATCAAATTCTTCCTGACTACACAGGAAACAGTTCATAGAAGAAAAAGCTGCCTATGGAGTGAGCCTGCTCAGAAACTATGCATCTGTCAAGGGCATAATATTAAACATATAAAAATGACTAAATGAATGAGAGTACCTTTTGCACAACTGTGAGGACCTAAATTCTAAATCTCAACATCAAAAAGAAGCCTAGTATAGCCATGCAAGCCTGTAGTAACTCCAGCACTGAGGGGCTTAAGGATGTATATCTGGAAAGCTTGCAGGTCGGCTAGCCTAAGAAAAATGTCAAGCTTCTGTTCAGCTTGAGAGGCCCTGACACAAGGCAATACAGTGGACAGTGATAGAGACATCTTTCAGAGTGCACACACATGTAGACAGACTTTCCTGTATTCCAGAAACCACTCACAAACAAACACTCTGAGACTTACTATCGGCTATTAATGCTTGTCTGATAGAGGCTTGTGACTAGCTAAATCTTAAATTTTAAAATTATCCCGTATTTCTTATCTATCCTCTGCCATGTGGCAATACCTTTTTTTTTCAACGTGACATGTTCATCTTGCTTCTTTCTGCATCCCTTGTGAGTCCCAGAACTCCAACCTTCTTCCTCCCAACATTGTCTCTGCTCTGAAAGTCCTGCCTCACTATTGGCCAATCAGCTTTTTAGTAACAATGACAGCAGCAACACATTTTCACAGTATACAGCAGAATTATTCTCCAGCATTTCCTCCTTTTGTCTAAATATAAAAAAAAGACTTTAGCTTTAACATAGTAAATTATATCCAATAAAAACAGTTAAAAATAAGAATTACAGTTACAATATCCAGTCTGTTTGTAGTTGGCAAAATTATAGAAAATATTAACTTATCTTTGTGAGTCTAAAGTTTTATACTTAATTTTATCATAGCTAAAAAAGTAATAAAAAAGTAATTTTATCATAACTAAAAAAAACTATAAGTTTAACTATTTAGTCCATCAAAGGTCCCTGAAGGGTTAATTGTTACCTAATGACAAGGGACAAGCGACTTCCTGGCCACTCACCAAAAGTTCTTCTCTAATGTTGGGGCATCCTACAGGCCTAGTATATCTGACAGACATTTTTGAGAATCAGGAAGTTTTGAAGGACCATCGTACTTTGTCTTGGCAAAGTTTGGCAGTCATTTTCTTCTGTGACCTGCTGGTCCAGTTTGGACAGTATAATGTCAGCAATTGTGGTAAGGGCAGTTTCTTTGCCCAAATAGCTAACTTTTGCAGTAAAGAAAATAAATCTCATATGGAGTTTCTTCAATACCCCTCATCTTCTCTGAAGTACATTTTTGCTGCCAGGAGCAGAAGTGTCTCACTGTCATGAAAAGCTTTAGGTTATTAAACATCTTAAATGCCATATTCTGTAGGTCTTTGAAGTATCTGAAAACCATCTATCTATCTATCTATCTATCTATCTATCTATCTAAATATATCTGTATATGACCGTGAAAACATACCCAATATGACTATAAATTTGATTATAGATGACAATATGTATTTCTTAATTATATATTACATTTTTATATTTATATATTATATATTATGTTCTCATTTGATTTGCATAAGCACCATGCCCAAATAAGAATAGAAACATACATATAGTATAATGAAATTAACTTTAAATTTGTATCAATAAACCAAAATGTATACCAAAGTAACATATTTTGAGATTAATATTTGCTTTTTATTAAAATAGATTCAATAATCTGCCCTTTTCCTCATCATTTCTATATCATATTTCCTTTTTTCTTTTTTGTAACTCTTTTTTCTAGATTTTTTTATGACTATGACTAATAACATCTTCTAACCAATCTCCCAAAACAATGACAAACTTCCATAAAATATTAAATAAACAAACCCCACTCATATTTCATTTCTTGGGAATATGGGCATCATTTTCTAAACTACCTTCTGCTGTCAGTGGGTACTGGTATCTTTGAGGGAACCTTGAGAAAAATTAGGAGAATTGTTAGGTCTTGGCTAGAGTAGTTTGTGAGGTTGGACCATCTTAGCCAGCAGCCTTGAAGCGTTCTGGATGTAGAAATCTGAGGAGACTCTAACAGAGGCATTTTGAAATGCCAAACCACCTGGACCATCTGTTTTTATTAGTGTCTGGTCTCCATGTTCTGAAAATACACAAACTTTAAAAAGTGGCATACTATACATATCTGTATTAATATAAGTATATACTGTGTATTGTACACACATCAGCCAAAGATGATTTTTTTTTGTTTTGTGTTTAAGCAGGCAAAATATACATCATGTGTCTTTTACTTCTTATAGGTTTATTTCTTTGTAGCCAGTATTTTTAGGGAGGTCTTCCCCAATCAAGCCTGATACATATCAACTTAAAATGAATCCATAGCCTCTCATTTCCTGTGGAAATAAAAACACAACCTTTTCCCCAAAATAACATATTTTGACTTTCATTTTGAAGCCAGGACATTTTAAAAACATATAGGTTGGTTTAATTCAGCAGTTTTAATCCAATGTGTCTTAGTAGCTGTCATTCCTTTATCAACAATCAGAAAATTTAGACAATACAATAACATGGAAAATTCAGACTCTCTGTATTTCTGATCTTTATATATTTTTTTCTTTTATATTACTTTGCTCTCCTTTTTAAGAACTTTATTATTTTAAAATTATATGTATATAGCATATATATGGCTGTCTATATCCTTTTTCTTTTCTCTCCCAAACTTTTGTACATTTTTAAAAGCACTGTAATCTGTTTGCATCTGTAACCTTTTCTGTCTGCATGAACAAAACCCCAAACCTGCCATGAAGCACACTGGCAGAGCTCCCAGACAGCAGCTGGGAGATTCCTCACTGTACCACAGCCCGTGTGAGAGGCTATGGAAACCTACCACGTGGCTTAGCTCATGGTATATGCTGGCAGCTGCTAGGAAACGCATCTCTGTAATGCAGCCAGAATGAGAGACACAAGATTAAAAAGCCACATTTGCTCCATGTTTTGTGTGTTTAGACATGTTTTTAAGCTTTCTCAGGATGTAGGTGTTGGACGTTTGAGTACCATATGTAGGCAGATTTTTTTCCCTGCACTACAGTTTCGTCCAGGAACCTGCCCCTGTTGGAATTACACTGGCACCTTTCATGGGCGTTTTTTTTTGTTGTTTTTTTTTTTTGTTTTTTTTTTTTTTTTTTTTTTTTTTTTTTTTTTTTTTTTTTTTTTTTTTTTTTTTTTTTTTTTTTTTTTTTTTTTTTTTTTTTTTTTTTTTTGCCGGCAACGCCACGAACAAGTTGCGGGCGCATGATTTTGGGGACTGACGAGTCCACTTTATCTCGCTGTGTGTGGGTGTAATGTCCTGGTGCTCTCTCTTCTGCCTGATGGGGCTTTAGAGATTTATGCATGCTTGAGTTGGAGCACTGTCCGAGCAGTCTACATGGGTCTGCTGACGAGCTAGTCCACGGTGGGCCTGCTTCCTTGTGGATTCAGTTTACAGGGGTGATGACTCTCGCTTGCTGGTTCCATATTTCCCCTTAAGTTTCGGCATGGGAAATAAGCCAGCTAAATCCATACCCTCATCTTTACCCTTAGGGTACATGCTAGAGGCATTGAGACCTCTTAGCCTTATGCCCTATTTAGAAACTACCAAGCTGATCCGTTATTGTACAAAGAAATGGCCCGGATATCCCTTAGACAATAATCTAAAGTAGCCACCTAATGGCACCCTGGATCCCAATATTTTACGGGAATTATCTAATTATTGCTAGCGACCAGGAGGATTGAAAGAGTTAAAAAAAAATTCCCCTATATACAAGCTTTCTCTTACTTAAGCTCTTCCTTCCCACCTAAGTTCTCCTGCTCGCTTGCTGTTAGCCACTTCCTCAGACCCTGGTGATTCTCATCTTCCACTGGATCCTACAAATGACCCTCCACCCTTTAGACCTCAACATACTCCTTCTGCCCCTTCCTCTCCTCCTATCACCTGCTCTCAAGCCTCTAAGGACACTGATCCAATTCTGCCTCTTCAGGAAGTAGCGGGCATAGATGAGATAAAGTGTATACTCCTGAAAAACCCCAACCTCAAAACAAAACAGTGAAAATTTTCCACAAGGCCATTTGGCCAATTAGCAGGAAGTCATCTTGTAGGCAAAGCTTCAAGGCCCTTTGAAAAAAAGACAAGGAAAGTCACAGGAGGGTGAAGAGACCGGGAGTGTCTAATCTTAACCCAAACCAGATGTTCACATCATCCCCAGGATCAAAAACTTTACCACCTTGGCCCATAGCTGAACCTTGCAAATGATTTTCAACATTACCCCTTAGCAGAATTTTGTATGTAGTGCAAAGTAGCTAATGAGATGTGATGTATGCCTTTATGTTTAAGCTAATGAGACTCTCTCTCTTTGTATAAAAAGAGGACTGTTCTTTGTACGGGTGCGCTCAGTTAGCTGAAGCTGCTGATCGCCTGCAGGCACCTGTGTATTAAAACCTCTTGGTAATTACGGCCAGTGATTTTTGTGTCAGTTCTTGGGGCTGGGGTCTCTAAGGGTCTTTCACTCCCTTCCCTTTGTTTGAACTCTCCCAGGTTGCAAAGAAGTTAGGCTCTTACAGTTCAAATTCTACTGCCTTTATAAAAAAAATTTAAGTACTTAACACAATCTTATGACCTCACCTTTCACAAAGTATATACAATTTTAATCAATAATCTTTTACCTGAGGAGCTCAGGTGAGTTTGGGAGCAGGCCAGAGTACATGCAGATGAGGTTCATCAAACAAATTTAGCAAGAAACTGCAGGATGTGATTCAAGATAAACAGGAAAATCCGTCCCAGTTTCTAGAGCGCCTTACAAATGCACTCTTGCAGTTCACAAATTTAGATCCAGAGAGCACTGAGGGAAAACAGCTTCTTATGGCCCATTTCTTTAATCAAAGCTACCCAGACATAAAGGCCAAGCTTAGATCTCTTGAGAGGGGCCCATTAACTCCACAAGCAGACATTTTGGCACTTGCATTCAAGGTGTATCACCAGAGAGATAAGAGAATTTGGCAGGAGAAATACCTCCTGCTGGCGGAGGCAATCAGGCCAGCCCCTCCACCACTGCCTCCCGGGGTGAGCAGACAAAAGCATTCAGAAAAGCACTCCAGTGCTTGTTTCCGCTGTGGCCACATAGGCCATTACTATCTACTGTCACTCATGCCCAGATCCATGGAGGCCATCCAGGTCATGTTCTAAGTGTTATAGACACCACTGGCCAGGCAGCTATGGAGCCTGCATCAAAGGGTGGGGACACAATAAGCTTGGATGAGGTGTATAATGTACTGAGACTGGCCAAGGATGAATGATGGTGCCCAGGCCCTTTCGGTCCAGCAAACGTTATCACGCCAAGAGAGCCTCGGGTAGATATTGAAGTTTCTGGCCAGACCATTTCTTTCCTGGTGGACACTGGAGTAGCATTCTCAGTTCTGCAGGAGTATTGGGGTCCACCCTTTCTTTCAGGCCTTACAATTGTTGGGGTAGGGGGCAAATCCATGCGACCTTATCAGACACCGCCGCTTAATTGCATTTTTAGAGAAATTCCTATTACTCAGTCATTTTTAGTTATGCCAAGTTGTCCAACAGCTTTGATGGGAAGAGATTTCTTAGCAAAAGTGAGAGCTTTCATTTTATTTAGTGGTCACATTCACCTAAACCCAGACTAGCCAGCCGCTCCAACTGTTCTCTGTTCCTTTTACTGTTCAATCAGCCTGTAAGTTCTACCTTCCTGACAATCTGCTTCCTCCCTTCCTCCATCACCTGCCTTCTCCCCTCACTCCAAAGTAGATGGGACCATATAGAGTAATTTTGACAACTTCTACAGCCGCTAAACTCGAAGGCTTCCCACATTGGATTCATTTGTCTAATCTTAAACCTTTTATCCCCCCTCCTCAAAATAGCCAGATAGACCCAAAATCTTAAAAAAACCAGCTCCAAGCTTCCTTTGCAGCCAGCCAGAGCAGAAGCCAAGGTGGTAAACACAGGGCCCCAGGCAGTCTGCTTGGAATCCAAGGTAAACAAAAGGTCCTTCAACTCTGCAGTTAAAGCAGCCACTCCCTGAGGATGCATTGCAGGTAAAACAAAGACCATTCCCCACCCCCCTGCAGGAGTCCAGGTAGGCAAAATACAGAACACTTTAATCCTTTTCTTTACCAGACCTAGCAAGGATCCGCAGACATTAACATGCAGGCAGCAGACAATAGAATCCCTTAGCAGAAGAAAATAACCATTCACAAAACGTAGCTAACTGAAGGTTTACTCCCAAGTTTCTTTCTTCCCTTCTTTCTCGTTAGCCTGTCACCCCCAAAGCTCTATCACTGCAGACAATAGAATTCCTTAGCAAAAGAAAAGAACCATTCACACGCCCGGCTAACTCAAGGTTTACTTCCAAACTCCTTTCCCCTTAGTCACTCCCAAAGCTCTATCACTAACCCATATTTTTCCCCCTGAGCTCCAGGAAACAAACTTCACAGCCCTATGATCCAAATCCTTCATTCTGCCAACAAGATGAGCTAAAGACCTCTCCGCCCTTGTGTCAGCAGGAAGTAACAAAGACGACCACTGCGACCCATTCCCGACAATAAACTCAGTTTTTTTTATATAAATCAAAAGGGTGGAATGTAAGGATTTCCAAAACTTGCATTCACCTGGAATGCAACAGTGTCAATCATCCCACACAAGCCCCCTCCCCTCTTCCCCCTTCCCTCCCCTCTTCCCCCTTCCCTCTCTCCTCTCTCTCTGCTCTCTTCTGCCCCTATCTCTGCTCCCTGTTTTAATAAACTCTAGTGTGCTACTTCCAGTGTTGAGATTTCATTCATGCACCACGTGCAAAAAAAAAACTAACACTCTGCATTTATAGACATCCTACCACCAGATAATTGGGTAATTCATATTTGTACCATGCCAGATGCACACAAAATCCTAACAGAACATGGTTTCTGCAAGTCACCATCTCACCCCCCTGAGTCCCTCTTCCCACACCACCACATTTCCAGACTTCTTGCAGGACATTTGTTCACCTTCGTATTCCTATCCCTATTTTTTAATCTTCCATTGGCCTTCCAGGATCCCAGGACATAATGGGCCTGGGCTCCAATTGCTATATGGCAGCTCTCACCCATGCCCTTCTTTTGGGAGCACAAGTATCCTTGTGCCTACAGGTCACCAGGGAAACTAGGAGTGTTAAGCAACAGGGTTGCCTCTTCAAAAGAAAAGATGAAAAAAAATCTGGTTTTCGGTCTCAGTAATGGGAAATAAGCCATACCTCATTTGTGTGCTTAGCTAAGGACTTCCATTTGAATTTAGCCCCACCCCTATCAGTCTGCCGACTTCTGGATCTGCATTCATGGCACCTAAACCTACCTACGTACTCCCAGGAGACCATGGCAGCATGAGACCTGCATGCCCACTCTCCTCCCACTCTGGGAGACCCAGGGCTGAACACCAAGACCCTCTTGCCCATGGTGCAGCAGCCTCCCCTGTCTTCTGCCCCTTGCTTGCTTTCACCCATTTCTCGTCCTCTCAGTCCTTTTCTAATTTTAAATGTTTCTGATTATATGTTTATTTATCTTACAAAACAAAAACACGAGATCACGACATCAGACCTGCCATCTTTGCTCAGGGCAAAGATCATGTGCTCAGATTCCATCTCTACTCAGAGCAAAGACCACATGGTCAAGAATGCCAAGATCTCGGGGCTGGAGAGATGGCTCAGTGGTTAAGAGCACTGAACTGCTCTTTCAGAGGACCAGGGTTCAATTCCCAGCACCCACATGGCAGCTCACAACTGTCTGTAGTTCCAGTTTCAGGCAAACACCAAGGCAAATAAATAAATAAATAAAAGTTTAAAAAGAATGCCAAGATCTCACTTGGCAGATTTGATTCCTCTCCAGGCCTGCTTTCTGATTGGCCTTCCCCCATGCTCCGTCTGCATGCATACACAACTGTGTCTTTGTTGCAATCAGCGCTATGTTCCTGCTCTGACACAGTCTTTCACACTAGAGTATACACTAGCTTTTAATTCTGCCTACATGTATATATATAATTCCATCTGTACATAGTCTAGATATTAAACCTATACCCCAATGCCTTTCTACACCTTGCTCTGGCAGCTAACTTTATAATTAATTGTGATCATGATTTTGATATTACAAAAAGACATCTGAGAGATTTTAAGTCTTTTTAAGAACAGTTTTTGTATTTCTGGGTGTGTGCTTGCCACACTGTTCACAACAGCCCATTGTTAGACCATTGGTCAATTTCTGTACATTAAAACAATTGTTACCAAATGAAACTTTCCTGCTCCAGTCTTGGCAATAGAGATGTTTTCCTTATTTCTGCCAAATACTTCACCAGCTTGGCAGAAGTCTACAGGCCTAAAAGATCCAAATCAGGTTATAATCCTAACTTGTTCCTAGTTTGAATTTGTCTCAGCAAGTGTTCACTCAGCTGACAGAAACAGAAACTTCTGCAACCTGTTCTGGACATAAGCTCAGACCATTGTCTGAATCCCCCTGCCTTTGGCTAGCCTTTCGCCTTTTTAAGTCCTGATAACAATGACCTGTTTTAGCTTGGAGCAGCTATAGATAGAAAAGAACACACCCTTTCTCATGAGACAAGGTGAAAGGCTAGTTCAAAGAAAACTCCCTGGGCCCAAAGATACCAATCAATAGATTTACAAATGTAAAAGTTAATATGCTAACCTATTAAAGACCATTAGAGAACACAGGTTTAATAGTCATTCATACCTTATAGACAGTTCACAAATACTCAGAGATCTGCAGAATATGGCATTTAAAATGTGTAATTTAAAAGTTTTCATGATAGATAGACATGCTGGCTCCTGACAGCATCCTGTACCTCCAAGAAGATCAATGTGCACAAAGGAACCTCCACCAGGGACTTGCTTTGGGGTGGCAACACCAGCCATCATAAAAGGTGCCTCTCACTGCACCTGCTGCCAAGGCCCCCTTCAGATGGTGGACGATGGGACCCTGGGGAATCCATTGCTTCACTCTTACCTAGACAGTGTAGGCTGGTTCTCCTACGGCTTTCTACCTACCAATTGTCAGATCTTCTGAGGCCTGGCAGCCTGACAGCCAAGAACAGCTTCAGCTGTTCAGACTGACTTGCTCTGAGATCTCTGCCCTCAAGGACCATGGAGGTCCCATTCATAGGCCAATGTTAATTATCTATTTTTTTTTTCTCCTAACCCAAAGAGCAGATGCCTGAGGTCTTCAGGATGAGAGCTAATTGAATGCCTCTTCACTCACACCTTTGATACCCCACTTCTTCCCAGGTCCACAGAAAGCAGTCTAGAGAATAGACAATTTTGCACCCTCATTCCTCCATTTGTCATTAATAACTCACCTTTTTATAAAATCAAAAAGTGAAGAATGTTAGGATTCTGTCCCACTTCCTGGAGCCCTGGCTAAAGGGTGATAACCTGACGTTCTGACATCGAGCTCCATTTAAGAAGAAGACTCCCACCCTTCACTTTTTCTTATCTCTTTCCTTTTTCTCCCCACCTTGCCAGAGGGCTCATACCCCTACCCCTTCTCTCTCTCTCCCTCCCCACCCTCTCTCTCTCCTGTCTTATTTTATAATAATGTCCATCTATGTCAGCCCAGCCTACATGTTTCCATGGCCATGAATCACCACCACCCCGCCCATCTGCATGGGGCCCTATCTGCTATGACCAGCAACAGATATACTTGAATATCATAACATAACAGCTAGGCCATATCAGTACTTAATAGTCTAAATGATCCTTACATTACCTGTATATCCAGGGGTTCTCCCAAGCTCTTACAACCAGGACCAGAGGTGGACAATAGCCCAAATGACCTCTACACTCTCTGTATGACAAAGACTATGTCAGAGCCTTCCCTAGGCTCTTAAGAAAACACAAGTAGCCTATCTCTAGAATTCATTTTCTTGGAAGAAAGGACATGTACTTTGAGTTTCTATGCAATCATGCTTTCTTGTGTACAAGAATTTATTACATGAAGAAATTTTTTTTCCAAATTGTATTGTGTTTAAATATGTTTTCAATAAATTGCCTGACATCAGACTCTGAAAAGTTTTGAATCAACCTAACACAGGCTGAACCTAGTTTTCCTTCTTGCCTCTTTGCTGATCAATTTGGCTTTAGGCATGATGCTTGCAGGGACCTCACACCCTTCTCTCACATAAGGTAACTTCTTCAGAGATGGATTGATGTGTGTTGGGGTTGGGGGTGGATAGATACTCCACAAAGACCTGCAGTCCTAACACCCACAGGTTTCTTACACCATCACTGGCTATCCTAGAATATCAAGTCCTGGCTGCAATAGGTATTTGCAATCTATGTTCCTGTCTCAGTGGGAATGCAAGACTATAACACTGGCCAGACTGGCTAGCTGGGAAGCTCCACCCACCACTGTGCAGGGCGAAGTGGGTGAGGGGTCTGAGGACAGTGGGCTCTCTTTCTCTTGGGCTCCCAATGGACTGAGTTCCACTATTCCGGTGCTTTACTTCTGCTTCCCACATTGAAGCTGTGTGTGAACCCTCCCTTTCCATGTACTGCAAGCAACAGCAGATCTGATGTTAAGGATTTAGTCTCTAGGATATTCCTCTGAGTATGCGGTCAGGGGAGGGGGCCAGGTGTTCTAGCTCGTTTCCATCTTAACCTGGATGGCAATTTGACATAAAAGCCAGAGCCATTCACACAAGAAAACCTTTTCTCTGAGCCAAGCTGCCTATCAACTCTGATCCACCTCCATCCCACCCCTACCCTGCCTGTTACAAAAGAGACTGAGAAAATAAATGGGTTTGCACCACAATATTTCAGGACACAGTTCTGAAAGAGAGGGGTACACGATGGTCAGAGAATTGAGTGTAAACACCAATGTTTCTACATCTTATGGTCACAATAAAGCACCCTGAAGACTCTGAATATGGGTAAGAAGGGATACCCCCTTTATTTCAAAAGCCCCCTATATTTGTCTTTCATATGAATGTCATAAAAACCCTTGGACTTTTCGGTATCATGCATTCTCAAGAATGGAAATAGAGGCTGGAGAGATGGCTCAGTAGTTAAGAACACTGCTCTTACAGAGGACCCAGGTTTAATTCCCAGGATTCACATGGTGGCTAACAACCATTTATAACTTTAGTTCTAGGGGACCCCATGCCCTCTTCTGCCTCTCATGGTCACTAGGCACACATATGGTGCAAAGATATACCTGTAGGTAAAATGCCCATATACATAAAAATATATGAATCTTTTTTTTTTTTTTTTTTTTTTTTTTTTTTTTTTTTTTTTTTTTTTTTTTTTTTTTTTTTTTTTTTTTTTTTTTTTTTTTTTTTTTTTTTTTTTTTTTTTTTTTTTTTTTTTTTTTTTTTTTTTTTTTTTTTTTTTTTTTAAACTTTTTATTTTTATTTATTTGTCTTGGTGTTTGCCTGGAACTGGAACTACAGACAGTTGTTAGCTGCCATGTGGGTGCTGGGAATCGAACCCAGGTCCTCTGGAAGAGCAGACGGTGCTCTTAACCGCTGAGCCATCTCTCCAGCCCCTGAATCTTTTTTTTTAAAAAAAATGGAGATGTGTTTAATACTGGGAATCTGAAGAATAAGACATTACTCAGGAGATCTTCTCTACTTCCCCTTCCCAGGTGGATCCCTGGATGTTTCTCTTTTTTTTAATATTTACTTTTATTTTATGTGAATTGGTGTTTTGACTGCATGTATAACTGTGTAAGGGTGTCAGATCTTGGAATTACAGACAGCTGTCAGCTGCCATGTGGATCTGGGAATCGAACTCAGGTCCTCCGGAAGAATAGCCAGTGCTCTTAACTGCTAAGCCATCTCTCCAGCCCTGGAGGTTTCTCTTAAGTTCCTTCTGTTATATAACTGTTCAAAGTTTGTGGTTTACAGTCTGGAAATTCTTTGCTTTATGTCTAATAAAATTCAATTATGAGTGAGTACATACTATGGCTATCTTTCTGGGCCTGTGTTACCTCATTCAGAATGATACTCTCCAAATCTGCCCATTTTCCTGCAAATTTTAGGATGTCATTTTTTTTTCTCCTACTGAGTAGTACTCCATTGTATAAATGTACTACAATTTTTTAATCTATTCTTCAGTTGAGAGACATCTAGGTTGTTTCCAGGCTCTGACTATATGAATAATGCTGTCATGAACATAGGTGAGCTAATGCCCTTGGGGTAAAAATCTGTGTCCTTTGGGTATATGCCCAATAGTGGTATTTCTGGATCACTGGGGATATTGATTCCTAGCTTTCTGAGGAACTGCCACATGGCTTTCCAAAGTGGCTGTATAAGTTTATACTCTCACCAACAATGGAAGAGTGGTCCCCTTGCTCTACATCCTGTACAGCATAGGCTGTCATGTATGCTTTTGATCTCAGCCATTCTGACAGGTGTAAGATGGTATTATCTCAAAGTTATTTTCATTTCCATTTCTCTGATGACTAAAGATATTGAGCAATTCTTTAAGTGTCTTTCAGCCATTTGTAATTCTTCTGTTAAGAATTCCATTTTTATCTCTGAACCTCATTTTTAATTGGATTATTTGGGGGTTTGGCCTCTAGTTTCTGGAGTTCTTTATATATTTTAGAGATCAGTCCTTTGTCAGATGTAGGGCTGGTGAAGATTTTTTTCCCATTCTATAGGCTGTCATTTTGTCTTATTGACTGTGTCCTTTGCCTTACAGAAGCTTCTCAATTTAAGGAGGGAGCAAGCCAGGGGAGGTAGGAACAAATTATGAAAGAAGAAGATGGTCGAGTGAGAGGAGCAACAGAGAGGGAGAAAAAAAATAGGTATCTTGATAGAGGGAGCCACTGTGGGGTTAGAAAGAAAACCAGTGCTAAGAAAACCTCCAAGAACCCACAAGACATCCCTGGCTAGGACTTCAAGCAATAGTAAAGAGGGTGCCTAAATAGGACTTCCCCTATAATCAAATAAATGACCACCTTAATTGTCATTATAGGACCTTCATACAGCAATAAATAGTGGCAGAAGCAGAGATTCATAACTAAGCACCAGGTTGAGCTCCTGATCCAGCTGAAGAGAGAAAGAGGAGAGAGTATAAGAGCAAAGGGATCAGAATCATGAGAAGACCCACAGAGATGGTGACCTGAGCTATTGGGAGCTCACTGACTTGGAAACAATTGCTAAGGAACCTTCAGGGAAAGGAATTAAACCCTCCAAAGGTAGATTACTGTCAAATGGTGTAGGCAGTTTGTGAAGCCTCTTGCAGTAGGATCAGACTATGTTCCTAGTGCAAAACTGGTACCTCAGAGCCCATTCCCTACAGAGGAACACCTAACCCAGCCTTAATACTGGGATGAGGGACTCAGAACTGCCTGAGTGGGATATGCCAGACTAAACTGACCCACCTCGGAACTCCTTGCCCTCCTTGGGTAATGGATGGGGGGAGTGGGGTGGGGGGAGGCTGAGAGAGAACTGGGAGGGACTGGAAGGAGAAAAGAGAGGGAGAATAGTAGTAGATATGAAAAAAAATTTTAAATAAAAAAATAAGTTAAAAAAAAGAAAAAAAAGAATAAGATATTAGTATTGGCCTCAATATGAACAAAGTGATGGGGAAGTTTAAACCATACCATCCTGTTGCTCTGCCCATTTTCTGTTTGTTTGCTTCTTAAAAATCTATTGAAACAGTCTAAAGTACCTTATACTTGAGCCTTCATGGCCTTCTACTGGGATAAGGGGCCAGCCTATGAAAAGGCAAAAGAGAACACCTCTGATATCTTGGATAAGCCCCATCTGTCCCCAGATCCTGCTTTCCAAATGGGAAGCTCTGTGCAATGGATCTCAGAGTTCACCCCACTTCTTTACTTTTCTATTTACGCAAGTTATTAGAAAAAGGAGTACTCGGCCCTCTGGGACATACAAGAATTGGAACTTCCCGTCAGCTGTCCTCTACTACACCAGCAATACTACTCCCCTTTGGTAGAAGTATAGAACAGTTAGAGTCCATGACACTTTTTTAATCATGACCCTTCAAAAATACAAGAAGTAAGGAAGCTTGGCTGGAAGTTCATCAAACTTACCTGTAGCTTTCAGACTTAACTTTGGCCTATGCTTCTACGTGGAAGAGTTTATCATGGGTTCTATTTGCTGTACCCTGGGGAAAACTGAGACCCTGAGCAGAATGTTAAAAGCATGCAGATAAATAAACTATCTGCTTAAAATCCTACTGGCTGTTTGCCAGGAGTGTGTAAGTTCTCCTAGATAAAGAACCTGCTGTCTGAGACGGTCAAATGCCAGAAGGGAAGAAAGATCGGTGATAAGGTGATAATGGCCGGCTCATTACAGGAGTGTAATCTTCATTAAACATGTTCACACCAAGACCAGACAGATTACTCAAGGAAGGAAGGAAATTCCTTTCTTATTTTCCAGCAGGCTAACTGAGGCTTTCAAGAGAGTTTTGGTAACTGGAGCTTACATCTCCCAAAGGCAGTCAGCCCTCAACATTTGGAGAGCTTCAGCAGGTTCAGATGGGATCCCAAACCCCACAGACTCAGCTGGGAGACACTGAGTTTTCAGCATGGAGAAAGAACATCAAAAATAAAAGGGGACTCTGATCTTGACACTTGTCCTTATAGGCAGCACTGGCCAAGCCCATCCAAGGCATCTCTCTGATAAATGTAGGGGCCACCCTCAGACATGACTGCATTGCAAGACTGAAAATACTCAATGAAAGAGAATAGCAGATAGCAAAACAAAAGGTACATCTGCAGATCCCCAAGTTAACCTAATTCCCTCCTTACACAGATTAGTCTTTTTACTTTGTTGCTGTACTATGTGTCCATAGAAAGTTTTCATTTATTTCCACCTACATCTAAGACAACATGAGACAAAACTCAGTACCTTCCCCAGTAGTGTTCAAAATCATTAATAACAAAACTTATAGGCACTGTTTTTACATTGCTTTTATTGTGTACTAAGATTATTTCTGAAATGCCTAATTTAAAATATTGTGTGTGTGTGAGTATATTGAGGATACTAAAAGGCCTGATAAATACAAACTGTTTTATATGTACTATGAACTTATTTATTTATTTATTTATTTATTTATTTATTTGCCTGGAACTGGAACTACAGACAGTTGTTAGCTGCCATGTGGGTGCTGGGAATCGAACCCAGGTCCTCTGGAAGAGCAGACGGTGCTCTTAACCCCTGAGCCATCTCTCCAGCCCCTACTATGAACTTTTAAAAACTTATTAAAATGGCATTTTGGAGTCTATATGTTTTATAAGACCTTAAAATGGTAGTCACTGGTTCACGTAAAACAATATTCATTGGAACCATAAACATCCCATCCAGCTATGAATTAATATAGAATACAATGAATTTGCTAAAAGTTCCCTTCCAAAGGCTGGAGAGATGGCTCAGAGGTTAAGAGCATTGGCTGCTCTTCCAGAGGTCCTGAATTCAATTCCCAGCAACCACATGGTGGCTCACAAACATCTGTAATGAGATCTGGTGCCCTCTTCTGGCAAGAGGGGATACATGTAGACAGAACACTGTACATAATAAATAAATAAATAAATAAATAAATAAATAAATAAATAAATAAATAAATAAATCTTTTAAAAAATTTCTTCTAAAACAGGTTCTCATATATATGAGAGTGGGGAGCACTAGGCATGGTGGTGCAATCCTTAATCCCAGTATTTAGGAGACAGACACAGGCAGATCTGAGTTCTAGAACAGCTTGAACTGGTGAGTTTCTGTCCAGCCAGATGGTTTGCATGAGAAATTCTCCCTGCAGGCTCAGGTATTTTAACACTTGGTCCCACTTGGTAGTGCTGTTTGAGGTGGCTGTGCAGCCTTACAAGTACATCATTGGAGGCAGCCTTCGGAAGTTACTCTACTTGTGGTTAGCTCTTTTTGCTTCACACTTGTGGTTGATGATGGAGCAAGCAGCTTCCTGTTCCAGTCACCAGATGCCTCCCTGGCATTTAAAAATCCTCCCTCTGAAACAAAATAAATTCCATAGTTTGCTTTTGGTCATGGTGTTTTATCACAGAACAGAAGAAACTAATACACAAAGAGACTCTAGCTCCAAGAAAAATTTTAGGAGGCAAGGGTAGCAAAAATAAAAAACATAGAAGTGCTTTGCATTAAAAAAGGATATCTAAATAATGTAAATTTATAATGCTTTTACTAGGACTGGAGTGACAATTCACTTAATAGGCTGCTTACCAATAAAGTATAAGGACTAGAGTTTGATCTGCAGAGCTAATGAGGAAAATAAGGCAGGTATGTGAGTTTATAATCTCAGGGCTAAAAAGGAAAAGACAGGGGATCTCTGAGGCTTATTTGCCATCGAGGCTGCTAAATCAGTTAGCACCCTGTAGTGAGACACTCTATCTGAAAATTTTAAAAAAATGGTCTTAGGAACAATAGTAAAGGTTGACCTCTGGTTTTTATGTGTATTTATATATGTGCGCATGCACACACAGGAACCTGTACATACAAATAAATTCCTTTTATTTGATTAATTGCTGTAATTTTTTCCAGGAATATATATTTTTTCTCAACAGGGTTTCTCTGTGTAGTAGTTCTGGATGTTCTGGAACTCACTCTGTAGACCTGGCTGACCTCCAACTCACAGACATCCACCTGTCTCTGCCTCTGAGACCTTGGATTAAAGACTTACACCACTACCTAGTATCCAAGAATATTTTTAATATACAAGTGATGAGTGTAATATTTTTATTAAGGCTGTAATATATGTAAAATGATGTGTATAAGTGTTTGTTAAATAGCTTTATGTAAAGATATGTAGGAGGGCATATACCTTTGATTCTGGCTCTTTTTTTATCTAAAGAATGGCCTATTAAAATTATTGACTTAAAAGACTGTTTCTTTCTGATTTCTCTACAAGAACAAAACAAAGAAAAATTTGCCTTTACAGTGTCCACTTTAATAATTTTTGGCCTGTAAAGAGATATCAATGGAGGGTTTTCCCACGGGGAATATTAAATAGCCCCACTCTGTGCCAGTATTTTGTATAATAGCCACTAGAAGTGATTTGTAAGCAATTCTCAAAATCTATCATATACCACTAAATGAATGACATCTTGTTGGTTGACTCAAATATATAGATATATTAGGAAGAGTGTTTGAATAAGTGAAAAATATTTTGCCTGACCTACTTTGGGCCTTGAGGACCTATGAATGGAGCGTGGCTAGGCCAATTTAAGACTGGGTGCACACTGTTTCTGTTTGTTCTCTCACTCTTAGAGAAAAGGCCAGACCTGCTTCCACCAGCACTGCCGTCACCATGTCAAATAGTCCAGCTTTCCAAGAATTGCCCAACTGTTTAATCTCTTCTATTAGTGTTTCATATAAACCTCTAAATAAATATTAACCTTTTGATATAATCAGTTGCTAATAATTAATACCAACTATATCTAGCTACTACTGACCATTATTCGGATGAAAAAAATCCTAAACTGGATAATTTGTTCAAAACCTTAGATGGTGACAAGGACTTATAGTTTAAGAGAAATGCCGGCTGGAACTGAGAAAGAATTGGCTTTGGTGGAAAAGAAATTACAGGAGGCACATGTGGATCATGTGAATCCAGACCTTAATTGCATTCTGGTTATTTTACCCTCTATACATTCTCCTACTGGAATTTTAATATAAAGAGAAAATATTATATTGTAATGGATATTGTTACACATAAACTGAGTAAGATATTAAAAAATATGTGGAAAAAATTTCTGATTATGAATTTTTAAAGGAAAACGAAGTCTTCATCAATTGATAGGAATGGATCCAGCAGAAATTGTTGCACCTTTAACTAATGAAGAAATTGGCCAATTATGGGCAGAAAGTGAATGATGGCAAAGAGCTTGCAGTAATTTTTTGGGAGAGATTAATAACAGATACCCCAAAGAATTGAATTTATAAAGGGAACTAACTCGATTCCTCCTTGCATTGTATGGGATACACCAATTTCTGGAGCCCCTACATTTTATATATATCAGAAATGAAGGTCACAAATCAGAAGGGCAAAGAAATTCCAAATTGTAGAGAGCCCATTGGCTAAACCACCTTGTTTACCACTCTTAGATCTGATACCATTTTCTATTTTCCAAATTTCTTTTTTGGTAACAAATACAGAATTCCAAGGGCTGGTTAATTTTTCAATATGCTGAGAGCACTTAACTGCTCCTGTATTAGCTGCTCTAAGGTCTACAATTTCTCTTTTGTTAAAGGCCATTGATGAATCCATATAGGCTTATCTGTTAACCATTTTAAAGGTAGTGCTGTGGGTGTCTTTGAAAGATCAGCAGCTGTTGTGCCTTGTTTTTGTACAACCTAATGGTTGGTGACTATTTCTCATAATACTTTTTTAATATTTTACCCAGAAACATGTTAGGTTTTTGTTCATTTCTGTTACTAGAGAAATGTTAATGAGTATTGCATTGTTGCAACAATTCTTATCTCCATAAATTCATAGCAATATTAGCCACATATGGCTTTAATTTTCCTCTCTTGCCCTTCTGGCCCCACACATTCAAGCCATCTTGCACTGTGATGTTCCAGTTTCCAAAAACTGAACATTATCTCCTGCAAGAGCCAATCTAGATGCCAAGATTCTGGTGAAATTATTGTTATACCCACCCCTGTGTCCACTAACCCTTCAATGACAACATAATTTATTCAAATTTTCAACTTTGTTCTCTGCTCATTTATGAAGTTTCCTGAAATATTTGCTTTATGGTTTTTTTCAGATTTTTTTTGTTCTCTTTTCTATAGCTGTTCTATTATCCAAAGCAGTGTTTCAGTGTGTCTTTTGTTTTTGTTTTGTTTGATTTTTTTTTTTTTTAATAGGCTCTGGGAAGGTGCTTCCTCCAAGATGGCAGGATAAGACTGAATTGAATTTGATCTGGAGCCCTGAAAAACCTCTCAGGACATTTCCCAAAGACAAAAAGTTACCTTGCCTGTCCCTTATTGACCTGCACTCATTGGTCCAATTCCTGCCTTTGTCACACCTTCTGCATACTCTAAAAGGAAGTGGCATTCTGTTGGTATTATTTTTAGAATAGATATTATTTCTGGGAATGCCTTGTTTACAATCTCTTTTTATGTGACCTTGCCTCCCATAGTCGTAACATTTGATATTTTTATTTTTCCTTAAACCTTTAGAAATAACCTTTCCTAACCAATTATCACAGTTATAAGATTCTAACCTAATTGTATTGTGAATCCAATCCTCCAAGGGTGCTGACCTTGCCATAGTGACCTCAGAGTGGAAGCAAGGATAGGTGCTATGTTTTGGGGAAGGGGTTTTGCTTTGGTTTCTGCAGATGAAAAAAAGCTATGGATATCACCAAAGTTAATGAAGACTCAATTTGAACCAGAGAAACTTTTTGATAAAGAGAAATTATGGCTTATCCACCCATGTGACAATTTCTTTAAGTTGTAAGAAAAACTCATCAAACAAGGATCAGGACAGAGTTTTATTTCTGTCCTTACAGAAAACTAGAAATACCCATCTTCAAGAAGACAAAAGACCTTGGATATATAGATGTTTAAAGTAGAAGGGAAGGTATCCAGAAAAAAATTACAAGCAAAGGAATATTTGCCCTATTGGTAACAATACACTCTAAAGGGTAAAAATCTCACTGCTTAACATCTATATCTCTCTATTAATAAGAAAAGTTGAAGTCCCAGTTCAATTATAAATTAAAACCGGCTTTAGAGTTGGAATGTAGCTCTCTCCTTCTCTAAACTCAAGCATACTTGTGAGAGGAAAATGCAAAATTTCTGTATCATATCAGAAGAGCCACCTGATATGGGACAGAAATAAGGGGCTATTTTGTTACTAATCCTATGCTGTATAAATGTTTATATAAAATTTATAAGATTATATTAAACTTTTTGTTATATTGAGGTTTATATAGAGTACTAATTAATTCTAAAAAAGAAAAAAAAGGCTTCATCTAGTTTCCTGTACATTGTTACGGGTTTGGAAAAAGAAAGTTGAGAGCTGTGTAGAGCAAGAGAAGAGTTTTTCAGCTTTCCTAGAGACTTCCCTTCCTTTTTGTCTGCTGAGCACTCTGAAGGCATTCCGTTGAAGGATTCCTGGAGACAGGCCTGGTTGTTGGCTGTGGTTCATTTCTGATATTTCAGCATTTCCTTATATCTGGCTCCAGGTTTCCATTATATGCTAACTAGAGTTCATGCAATACTCAATAACAGGTTGAAAAAAGTTGTTTGCTCTCCAACAATGAAACTGCACTCTTTGATTTAATCAATAACTAAAGACCCTTTACTCAATGAACTTATGTAGTGAATAGTGTTAACAAGTATGCCCCAAAGCCAAAGGAATTACAGGTGTCAATCTCAGGCTTGGAATTGCCCAATAACAAAGCATAGTGCTGGGAGTCCTCAAAGTAAGAGAACATTTCGAGACCCATAGTTTACTTCATGTCTTAGTTACTTTGACAATGCTAGAATAAAAGTTTTATAAAAGAAAGGATTTAATTTGAGGCTCATAGTTCCAGAGGGTCAGTTTATAACCATCATGGCAGGGACTATGGCAGCAGGAGACAGGCATCTAGAGCAGTATCTGTGGGTTCACATCTTGATCTACAAACAGCAGGCAGAGGGCCAACTAGGAATGGGGTTTTTAACTTCAAACCTCAACCCAATGACATATCTCCTCTATCAAGGCCACACCTCCTAATCATTCCCAAACAGTTCCACCAATTGTGGACCAAGAACACAAAACATGAGCCCATGGGGACCATTCTCATTCAAACCAGCAAGTCTTCAGCTAAAAGTTGTAACACATGTGGCTAACTAGGACATTTATAGCAGCTAAAGCAATGATAGATGAACCTAGTCAAAAACATGCATGTTCTGATGTTTGCTGACACGGTTTCAGGGTAAAGGCCTAGGCCACCCAGACTAAAATAATGTATTATCTTCTAAAGTAACAACCTGTATCTTTTTGAATCTTCATAACTTCAAAAATAAATTAATTTAAAAAAATTATGTTTATGGCTGTTTTGTGCACATAACTGTACACTACATGTATACAGTGTCCTCAGAGGCCAGAGGAGAGTCAGTTCCCTTGGAATAGGGTTACAGTTGTTAATGGTCATGTGGATGCTGACACTCAACCCTGGGTCAGCTGGAAGAGCAGACAACTGCTGTGCCACCACTCCAGCCCATCTGAAATACAAATATAAGCCTTATTTATAAACCTCTCAGTAGTTGTTACTTGTTTATTTTGGCTTTCTTATTCTGCTTTTGGCATTCTACTCACTGCTTACCACCTCACAGGTCTTCTTTAATATACTTCACAGAATTTCTTTGTAAAATTGTTCTTTTGTATTTTCCCTTCTTCTCAAAACAGTATGTTCAGTATATTTATTAAGATCTGTGTGTATGCATGCACGCTGCTGGATGAGTAAAAAAGGCAGGCTGATTACAACTTCTCAAATGAAGCTGGGCATGTGGCATACATCTTTAATCCCAGCACTTGGGAGGCAGAGACAGGTGGATGTCTGTGAGTTCAAGGTTAGCCAGAACCACAGAGTGAATCCCAGGACAACAAGAATTGCAGAGACCCTGTCTCAAAGGAAAAAAAAAAAAAAAAGCTGAACACTTTTCAAATGACAACTCTCTAATTATAGTTCTTACCTTGAAATTAAATACACAAACCACACTTAAGTTTTCCTCTTTTACTCCTCCCATCCCTTTCCTTCTCTGAAGCAGGGTTTCTCTACGTAGCTGAGAGTGGCCTGGAACTTGCTGTGTAGAACAGACTGTTTAGTGCTGGTATTGACGGGATGAGCCATCACACCTGGGTTAGGGTTAGGGTTAAGGTTAGGATTAGGTTAGTTTGCTGATTTTGGTTGTTTTGTTGTTTGTTATTACTTCAAGTATATTTATTTCATTTAAATTATATACAGATTTGGATGTTTGAGCTTATATAAGTATCTCAGAATTTTTGTCATGGCTTAGCAAAATTTAAAATCAATGTTCACTAGCATTCTGACAGGCAACAAGGTCAAGATTGTTACTTTCTCTGCCTGATTTTTATTATTTGCAAATGTATTTTTGTTGAAGTCACTTTCCCTGTATTTACTTCTGTTATTGTCTAGGAAAAAATTATGAGATCCCTAAGAGTGTACCCAGTATTCTTCAACAGAAGAAACTATGTGCATATAAAATGAGCTCTTGTGCCTGGGAACCACTGCTCTCTCCATCACCAGGGGTTCAGGCAAAGAACCAAAAATTACATGCTTTAACCACTGTCTAATACCAGTTTTGACCTGAGTATGACCAAGCTTAAGTAGAACAGAACCTGAGAGTATTGCTAATAGTTGAGGAAGAAAAGACAAAACTTTTAAATAAAGTTTCAACATGTAAATAAAATGACAAGATATGATACTTGTTTAACAACAAAAAAATTTATTGATTTACAAATTTTAAAATGGATCACTTAAAAGTGGGATTATTTTAACCTTATTATTTTTAAAGTAATTCTTTCAAAATGTACTTTATTTTTAAAGTGACAGAAATTACCCAAGGACCAATCCTTTTTAACATGGACATTTTAAGTATTTTTAATGTTATGTCAAACAATCTGCAGAGCAGAGTGTAAAGCTTGTGCAGCGGTCTTTACATAGAAGTCTGGCCAGATGCAGAAGCACATAAGTTGTAAGCTTTGTAACAGTGGCCTTTCTATATGCATCAGAACATCTGTATTAAGAAAACTATATGAAAACCACTGCTTATTACCAGCAAAACAGGAGGGATACATTCAAACAAAGGTAAAACTTAATTGCGAAATAGGTTTTGAAAAACTACTTGCTATAGCCTACATTTCAGTTGGCTCAACATCATCATGTAAGAAAAAAGTCAGCACAAAAGATTCAGACTAAAAGACTTTTTCTTTTTGCAACTTCCATATTCAAAGAGCACAGTTTAATGATTTATACAGTTCTTAGGCTTAATCCTTGGTCAGTAGATTTCCAAGTGCAATTCCAGTCATGCTGCCTCCAGGAACTCTACCTAGATGCTGACATTTTCTTCCCAGCATGTCCTCTATGGGAGGGTGGGGGGGATTCACCAGAAGTATGCCTGTGAGGGGCTTTGTGAAAAGTCTAGGAAACTATAACAGAGCTCTGTGAAAACTAAAACAGAGTGCAAAGTCAAATAAAACCAAACTGATTGCAATCAAGTCAATTCCCAAAGAAAAGTCTAGTAAAAATAGTGATATATACATGTATGAGAAATACAAGAAATGGTCACTGCAGTTAGTCACAGATGCAAGAGATCAAGGGATCCAAGGCTTTGTGAGCACGGTAATTAAGAGGGTAATTCAGAGCAAATTCATATGCTAGTTCAAATAGTGACACAATTTTGGTAAGCTGGTCAAGTACTACTGGAATACATATTATATTTGGTAACTCTAATGTTTATATTACTCCTTTTCTCCTCCTTTAATATTTTAGGTACATACCAATGAGAAAAAGCAATTTGTCTTTAGGCATTAATGAAGAACAACAGATTTTTTTGTGTGTTCCAGACTCAAAAAGTTAATATATAATAAAATGTTTCAACTTACTTATAAAAATAAAAAAAAAAATGCAACACATTATCTAATTCTTCTCTGGTCTCTTGGCTGATCTGAAACCACAGAAGACCTTGAAGAAAGAATGTTAGGTGAGAAACAAGAGCAACTATGGGATGTGTATTGTTACAAACACCACTGGCAGGGAAATGAGTCGCCTGGCCTAATTTTAAAGCTAATTACAAAATCCATTTTTCTTAATGGTCCAGATACCTTGCTGATTCTTCCAACTCAACAGAACTGCAAAAACAAAACAAAACAAAATATTGTGTAAGGTTTTAAAAATACAGTGGTGGCTATATCTTGACTTCATATACTTTATGAAAGAGAAACCTTTGAAAAAGATTTTTAATACATAGCGGTCACTCATTTTGACCCTCCACCATAGAATTACAAGGACAATGTAACTAAAGAACAAATTTGTAAAGTTTTTTATAGTTTTTAAAAGTACTTCTTTTAATGTTTCTAGTTTAAATAATTAACAATTCTTGTTAGCTTTCTACAATAAAATGACACAATCTGTTTGGTGAATTGTTTGTAGTAAAACAAACTTTACTATATCTTCTCATTGCAGTGATAAAACTATTCAGCGTGTATAACAGCAGATCTAAGAGGGCTATCCAGACAACCCAAATTTATTCAGCAGGATTGGAAAAGAAAGTGATGACAGCGGGGAGCAAAGGTATTATTTATGCCTACTACCTGAGGGAACAGCCCATCAGTGAGGGGAGAGACAAGGGTTTTCCCTACCATGGGCATCTCCCAACCCCATACTACTAGCCTCATCATGATTAATTTTTTTAAGTAATTTTTTTAAATTTAAAAAGTATTTTCCCGGGGCTGGAGAGATGGCTCAGCGGTTGAGAGCACCGTCTGCTCTTCCAGAGGACCTGGGTTCGATTCCCAGCACCCACATGGCAGCTCACAAATGTCTGTAGTTCCAGTTCCAGGTAAAACACCAAGGCAAATAAATAAATAAAGTTAAAAAAAAAAAAGTATTTTCCCATACTTGTCTTATCATTATTATTAATAAAAGAGCATTTGGAACTGATATGCAATCCTAATTTTATATTTTGTTTTTAGAGTTCAAAGAAAAATAATCACTCAAAAACTGATCTTTCCCCTGGCCTGTATAGAGCCGGGACTGTGACCAGCAGCGAACCATGAGTGTGGAGGAACTTAGAGCGCAACCCTACTCCCTGCTTAACTCTGATAGGAGGAACAAGGGAACTCTAACCAACAGTTTAGAACCCTGAGTCACAGACTTCCTTGGCTAAACTCAGTGGGTCACAAAATAAAACAACATGAATGTAGAAAAGGGACTTGTAGAGAAGGGGGATTGACAGGTAGGAGGGAGACGGGAGGCTGGGATGAGAATAACGATAATATATTATATACGTATATGAGGTCAGCCAAGAACACATAAACAAACATTAGAATAGAAAAACACTTAAAGCCATGTAATTTGAAAAAACAAACTTGCCTGTATGGAACAAATTCAAGCGGCAATATGAAGGCTTACTACTAAAAAGGCTAACACACCAGAACCAAGCCCATTAGAATTTTAAAAGTAAACCCTGATGTCATTTAGAACACTATAAAATTTTCCAAGATCAAATTTATTAAAATAGGTAATAAACACAGAGTTTCTCTGCAAGAGCTAGAATGGAAATAATGTAATGACTACAGTATACATGGGAAAGTGTGAAGGTAATTAAATAGTCTTTCCTGCCATTCCTATGTTAAAACATGTGCTGTTAAGATCAAGCTCTAGTAGACAGCTTATGAAGAGACAGTAAGTTATGATACATAACCAAGGGGTGCCATACCTTCCACCGATTTCCACATTCATTACATACGACAAATGTTGTCATTGGTTCATCAGCACTACGAGTTTGCACCTGCAGCAAAATTAGTGAAAAATACTACTTTTTGAATTACCGCTAAAAATAATACAATCTATGTACATAAAGACATAACAGTAACTCCAGTGATATCAGCCTAAAGATGTGTAAGAGCTTATATAAGCTCAAATACACTACTGGCAAAGAAGCATAATTTCAAACTTCATTTTTCTAAATCCTTCTGTTAGATTTTCATGTGTAATCTATCCAGTTAAGTAGAAAAATCCTGTAAAAGTCATTCATTAAATTATGCTTTATATAAATGGTTAATAAATATGAAAACCAATAATTAACATGTTAATGACATTAGTAAAGATGCTAATAAAATCCAAAACATTTCTTCTCCTTCTTTCTCCCCCAATTCTTCTTTTTATTTTCAAGACAGAGTTTCTCTGTGTGGTGCTTGTCTCTGGCCAGAACTCATTCTGTAGACTAGGCCAGCCTTGAACTCATAGAGATCTGCCTGCCTCTGCCTTCTAAGTACTGGGATTAAAGGTGTGGGCCACCACCACCTACCACCACCGGCCCCAAAGCATTTCTTTATATCACACATAACTGACACTACCTCTCTAAAGGCAGGTTAAATACCCCTATCTCTGCCATAGGAATTTGAGATTCTCATCTACTCTGATATATAATTAGAAATACAAAGTATAGGAATATTAAAGAATATAATTTAATATGGTATTAAATAATGATATTAATATGCACATATGTTGGAAGTGAACACAGAAGAGTAAATGCATCTGATGGAATTGATAGAATACTGTGCAATAATTAAGATGTTTACAAAAAAGCTGAGCACTGTATACAAACCCAAAGAAATGAAGCCACCATCTCAAAGGCTTACTGTTTATTCAAGTACATGGCAGTATCACTCACAATGGTCAACTGCTACCCAGTTTAATAGGAATGGAGTTTCACATTTGTAAGCAGAAAAACAAAACACAATGAAAAAAATTTTTTTTTCAAAATGGAACATTTAGGAAGAAGAGGGCTGAGGATGTAGCTCAGTTTTATGAAAGTGTTTGCCTCGCATAGACAAAGTTCCAGGTTCAATCCCTGGCCAGAGGTTTCTCATAAATTATCAACATGATTTTAACTCAAAGTCCGCAAAATAAACAAACATTCTTGGGCTGAAGAAATAACTCAGCAGTTAAGTTCTTGGAGAGGACCAGCAACCACACGGTATTCATATCATTTGTCCTGTCTAACAGAAAATAAAGCTATCTTCATTTGGCTAAAAGAATTTTGGTAATGATGTTTACTCTGGCTCAGTTAGATGAACACCTACATCCACGACCTGAAACAATGATCTTTAAGGGAGACCGTCTAAAGTTAGAAGATTATAGATATACAATAACAAAAGTAAAGGAAAAAGTCCTATTTGGCAAATAAAAATGAAGATAGCGGTAATAATAGAAATTTGTTAACCGTGCTTTATGTTATTCCAAACTAGAAAGGCCAACATGTCATATATGAATGTAAATTCATCCTGCTACAAATAGAATAGTTAGGTAGCTATAAGCTTAAAGTCGCCACAGGCCATGTGAGAGTGGAGAACTTCCCTAAACTATATGGTCCTGCTTTCTCTGACACAGTAACCAGCAACTCTTTATATTCTAAATAACTGCTACAGTTTTTACAGTAAATATTGTCATAACTGCATCTACTGAGACAGTACTTTTTCACCAAAAAGGTCACATATTTTCTTGAACACTATCAGGTTTTATAATTATCTTTGCTCTGAAGCAGGAGCGAAACATTCTTAATATGAACATGAGACCACAGTAAATCACAAACCTGTGTGTAAGTGCAGTTCTTCTTTTTACATTTGCCACACGTGAACAAGTCAGTCTGGGTCCCACCTGTCTTGGCCATCTGATGTTCTCTGATGGCTTCTTTGGTCAGGTTTTTCCTCATCTCTTTGAGCTCATCACTAGCCATTTCCTATGACAGAAATGCCAATTATTAATGAGTTACAGATGCTTCTGATAGCTACACTATATCCTGAATGCCTTCACATTCACATAGCTTAACAATAATTAGTAATAAACGTAAAATCAGGGCTGAAGAGATAGATGTTTCAGAAGTTAAGAGTACTAGCTGCTCTTCCAGAGGTCCTGAGTTTAATTACCAGAAACCACACGTTGGTTCACAGCTCTGGTGCCCTCTTCTGGTGTGCAGGCAAAACACCAGATATGATAATTATAAATATTATTATCTATAATAAACAAATCTTTTTTAAAAAGTAAAATCAACTTATAAAATTTTAAAAGTTTAAAACTAATATTTTTCCCTTAGAAGATTTAAAATAACTTTCTTCCTTTCAAAATTTCCTTAAAGACTTATAAATTTTTATATGAAAACTAAGTACACATACTATTTATAAACAATGCAAACCTATAGCAATCATCACCTCTGGTATCCTAAAGGTGATCTAAATACTATCACCACGCCTGACACCCTCAAAGAAGCCAGGGGCCTTTGGAGGAACATCTGGATTTGTTTAGACAAGTATACATAATATGCCAAGGTTACTTATGCATGCCAGAAAGTATTGAGATTGTCATGCTTGGGTCAAATGGCACAGGAGTTAGCATCAAGGAGAGTCTGTGGCCCAAAATAAGACAGCTTATCCCACAAGGTAGATAAAGGGCTCAGGACTACAAAGAAGGTGTGTATATACAAAAGCAAACAGCAGCTACTATTCTGATAACAGCTTAATTAAGCACAAATTTTGTTTATCCTTTCTAATCAAACCAACTGGGTGGCCAACAGCTTGAATGTATATGAGAAACTGCTTCTATAAAAGAATCCTACCTATAAAATGACATCTTAGAAACTGCTCTCTTGCAGTGGTTATCTACTCAAGTAACACATGACTCTCAGTGCATGGATTCACTGGAGAAGAGATTGAAAGAGTACTTTACAATGAAAAAACTCACTGATATTACTCAAAGCCACTAACAAACCCCAGCACGCCAAGAGAACACTATGTGCCTTCTGACAGAATGTACCTGAAGCAAAATCTACCACTTAAGAAAAAGGAAGCTTGACTATAATCAAACTATACAGAAAAGCAAGAAATATGATCTAATGCAATATTCACAAAAATTTATAATGCATGGAGAGAGCTGGTCCTTCAATACAGCAGTACCACAGAAGAAAAAAGTAGAGAAGAGGGGATGTGAAGGCAAAAAAGACCATGTTAAGCCAGACTCGAAAGCACAGGTCTTTAATCCCAGCACTTAGGAGGCAGAGGCAAGGGATCTCTGTGAGTTCAAGGCCAATCTGGTCCAGACTGAATTCCAGGACATCTAGGGCTATACAAAAAAACCTTGTCTGGAAACAATCTCCACACCATACCCCTGTCTCTCACCCCCAAGAAACCACTTTAGCTTAGAAAAACAAATCAAATGTATTATGTAGACTTTAACTCCTGGTACATATAATGCATTATCAGAAAAATGTGAATATGTGCAAGTATCTTATCATGGCAAGAGCATATTGTTAGCTAGACATGGTGATGACAATGTAGTTATCTAAGGAAAAGTATTTTAAATATATATTTAAAACATATGTATACACATACATATAGAGTTGAAAAAACAAATGCTTGGGATTTGTCTGACATAAATTTAATAGAAAAGAAAAAATAAAGTATGATTTAAAAACAAACAAACAAACAAACAAAAAAGATGACAAGTCAGAGGTGGCACGTGCCTTTAATTCCAGCACCAGGAAGAAGGGGGCAGATCTCTGTGTCTGATGCCAGCCTGGTCTACAAAGTTCCAGGACCCCTAAGGCCACACAAAGAAATCCTGTCTTGAAAAAAATAAGCAAATTAAAAAGATAACAAATTCTCAATATTAGGTATAGGTGGAACTCTGGTGATGGATATATGGAATCTGATTACACTGTGTTCTCTGCTTTGTGAAAGGTCTAGAATTTGTTTGATTTTGTTTTTTTCAAGACAAGATTTCTCTGTGTAGCCCTGGCTGTCCAGGAACTCTCTTTGTGGACCAGGTTGGCCTTGAACACACAGAGCTCCACCTGCCTCTGAGTCCTGGAGTGCTGGGATTAAAGGCAAGGGCCACTAACACCCAGGTAATTTTAGATAGTTTATTATGGTTTTAAAACAAAATTTCTTAAAGATAGCAAACTTTATCAGCTACTTAACAAGTCAATATTACTGTTGAATGGTTAATAAAAGATTTTAGACGATGGGTTCCAGATAATTTAATGCATTATAAAAAGAACATTTGAACAGTTCAAGAAAGAAAGAATAAACCAACAGTGTAAAAGAAGCAAATAATTTTGAGTGTTTTCTAATGTCTAAATATATCATAGTTGTTTTGAAGCAGTTTTGTACATGAGATATTCATACAGCACTTATATAACAGGCTTGCTCACCTCTGCTGTCATTCTAGCAAACAGGTCAGGAGGAATATTCCCACACAGCACATTTTTCCTTAAATTTGGATTCTTTGCATCTTTAAGATTTGATATCCTACTTCGTACTCTGTTTTTGTATTTCATGTCTGTATTCCTTATTTCTTGATATATAGGTACTTGGCCATTAAGGAAAAAACATTGTTATAAAGATAAAAACTTTTTTTAATTCTGTCAAATTCATAATTTCTAAATAAGATATTACTTTCAGATTCCTTCATCTGTAAATGGTCAATAGTGCTAATCTTTACAACTGTGATTAAGTGATGCTTTTTTTTTTTTTTAAAATGCTTAATGTCAGAAGTAACATGATTTCAAAGAGTAACTCTGGCATAACCCAAATTAGTAGATGTTTGAAAAAGTTCTAAAACCACACAAGCTTTTAAGTTGCCTACGTCTGAATCCCACTAAAGACCTCAAAAATCATTGAGTATGGCCACAGCTCCCTTGGAGGTCTTATGAGAAGTCGCCATCTGAGGCAGCACTGGAGGCTCCTCTCACCCACCAGCTCAGTGAGAAGAAATTACAGCAGGTTCTTCTCTACAGAAGGCTAAGTCAAAGCAAAGACCAAGGCCTGAAGTGGCTCACATTTTACCAAAACCAAGGCCCAGTGGGGCTCACACTTTCCTGAGACCAAGGACCAAAGGGCTCATTTTTTACAAAGGCCAGTTCCTTAAAAAGGGCAGTCCCATCTAACTCTGCCACATAGGTACTCCCCATTCAAGACCTCTCTTGCAGAGTCTTTTCTATGTTGCCAGGCATGAACATGTGCCCTATCAAAAGGAACAGAAACTGAGTATTCTGATGAGGCTCTCCCACTGAGTGACGGTCATATTTTCCCTGATATTTTACACAATTTAAATTCAGATACTACACTGCCAATATGTAAATGCAGAAAGATAAAACTACCACCAAACATATGCTGTTTTAGTTTTGAATGGGAGAGAAATAAATGATATGAATGTCTTTCTCGTCCCTAAGGAGATACAGAATAAACCTCTGACTTATGTAGCAGAAGTAAAGGGACAATTAACCTCACAGATTACTAAACACAGCTATGGATGTGAACACAAAGGATATCTTCCTCAATCTGGGATCCCAGTTCTTCCTCATCAGCTCCAATAGCAACATAGTCATCTAGAAAGAGGAATGAGAAACTCATTACTATAAAGTATAAGCAAAGCACTCCTATTTCTTGAACCCCATTTGACTCATACAGAATCTCTGATTTGTTAGGACCTGGTATCTTACTGCCCACTATTCCTTTCCTCTAAGATTGCTAAGATCTGTACACAGTACTTTTACACCAATGACTCTTTTTCCTGAAAAAGTAATTCATATACTAACCAGGCAATTCCTCATTTCACAACACCAAATTCTGAGTGTTCAAACAGAGAAGAGAAAGAATAGCTATTAAAAAGAAATGCCTTGTCTTCTGTGATTCAGGCTTTAACACAGAGAAACTACTCATTTCATTTGCCAATCACATATACTGAGATTCTCAAAGGAATACCACAGATGCTCAAAAGGAAAGAAGGAATAAGTAGAATTACCAGATAGAAAAAGAGGAAAAATAGAGCCAGTAAAGACATTCAAGTAGAAAGGGCCAAGTAAGTAGCAAAAGTGGTCACAACCTACACCTAGTTCAGCATAACTGCAAAGGAAAAGAGTTAATTTATATAAGATGTCAAACATCCTGACTATCAAACTCACTTTCTTAACTTATTCACATATATTTTACACATTTTAGGGACACCAGGTGGCATTTCACTATATATGAAAACTTTGCATGTTAAGCCTAAGGTTTAGTATTTCTTAGTATTTTCCCACAGTAGTGTAAACAGTAAGCTGTATATTTTCCAACTATAAAATATATAAAAATAATCATTAATATAAAAGTTAACACTGTATGTCATACTAACATTTAACAATTCATGTTGTTACTGCTCAACTTAAGGTCAAGGTAATGAGTTAGCAAATCAAAGATTTAGGTGGGGAAAGTTTCAATTAGAACAAATCAGAAAAGTATCAACAGCCTTAAGGCTCTGCCTACTACCCTCCAAGAACTACTATTAGCAACAACGGCTAAGCTAAGCAGTTGAGCCGTTAGCAGATGACATCTATAAGTACCAACATGAAGGTAGAGAGGACATGCGAGTGCAAAAGGCTAAAGAGCAAACACTAAACTTACCTCCAGTTCGGAGAGCTGCAGCAAGCATCTCCCTACACTTTAACCGCACAGAATCAGAAGTGCTTGGTGCCCGAGGAAAAGATGAAACATACGTATCTCGAGCGTTAGTCTCATCCTTTCTGCTGCTTACATTGCTGCTGGAACTACTAAAATACACATATATTATATGAGTAACAGACCAGAAAGCAATCAGAAAAACCTTCTCAATAGCATTATGATTATTCTCTAAAAATAAATACTTAGGGTCTAAATGAGACAGTATTTCAGTCACTGTTACATAACAAAAAATATCACCGAAATACAGACTAAAAGTTTTTAAAAATTTGAAATCAATAGCTAAATCTGATGTCTTAAAACAAAAATAAGGGGCTGGAGAGATGGCTCAGCAGTTAAGAGTATTGACTGCTTTTCCAGAAGAGAAGAGTTCAATTCCCAGCACCCACATGGCAGCTCACAACTGTCTGTAGTTCCAGTTCTGGGCAAACACCAAGGCAAATAAATAAAGTTTAAAAAAAACAAAACAAACGAACAGAAAAACAAAAATAAAACAAAACCAAGTAGATGGTGATGGTACACACCCTTAAACACAGAACATGGGAGGCAGAGGTAGGCAGATCTCCAGGTCTGAGGCCAGCATGGTCTACATAGTGAGTTATAAGACAGCCAGGCTACATTGAGAAACCCTGTCTCCAAAAGTCAAAATACTTCTTTTCTTTTAAACATTAACAGCAGGGCTGGAGAGTTGGCTCAGAGGTTAAGAGCACTGGCTATTCTTCCAGAGGTTCTGAGTTCAATTCCCAGCACCCACATGGTGGTTCACAACCATCTATAATGAGATCTGGTGTGGTGTGTAGGCATACATGCAGGCAAAACACTGTACACATAATAAATAAATTAATAAATAAAATATTTTAAACATTAACAGCAATGATTTTTTTTTTTTTTTTGAGACAGAGTATTACTGTGTAGCCCTAGATAATCTGGAACTATCTATATAGACTAGGCTTGCCTCAACTCTTGTCTTTTTGCCTCTGCCTCTTGAATGCTAAGATTAAAGTGAGCAGCATCACAGCCTGCCCTACACTATTTCTAACAGGAAAAAAAGTATATAGTTCATCACAGCACATAAAAATCAAAGACTTTGGTTTGAGGAAAAAGATGATGGAATGGGGCCAGAAAATGGGACAGCTTGCAGCCAAACTAGAAAAAGAAAAAAATTGTTTAAAAACCTTGTTACAGACAACAGAGTTCTAATAAAACTCTCTTTAAGACAAAAGCAGGTGTACTAAATCAAGACTGTAAAAAGAGTTATTTCTAGAAATAGTGGTTTAATCTGAATATTCTAATAAATTTTTAGTCAACTCCAAAACTTCAATTATAATGAATATTCACCCACAAAGTTCTCTTCACAGTGCTTCTGTCTAGTATCAATTAAGTGCTGTCACATTAATGGCATCTATCACAAATCTTTTTCAAAGACTTATTAAGGTGTCTGTGTCCTGTATCGTGCCCCTCCCCATGCAGAACTAATTTGCTGCTTGCTGTTAATAATGTATTTCCTCCACTTTTCAAACCACTGTTAAATGTCAAAGCAGCTCAGTACAGACGAGAGTCATGTGTATCATCTAACTCTATTCAGTTTTTTCAGAGGCCAGCTTTTATGAAACCCTTTATTTAGAAAATACTGCCTACACAGTGGTTTGCACATAGCTTTTCACACTCTCCCCTGTAAAACCAAGTGTCTGAAAACCAAGAATTAGAACTTCAATTCTGTGTGTATTTTCAATGTGTAGCATGACACATTATAAGTAGTAAATGAAAAGAGAATTGTTCATTTTTGAGACAGGGTCACATATGTAGCCCAGGCTGGCTTTGAACTCTCTATGAAGTCAAGAATTACCTTAAATTTCTGATCCTTCTGCCTCTACCTCCAAAGTATGGGAATTACAGATGTGAGTCACCATGCTTCATTTTATGGGTTCTGGGATTTGAATCCAGGCTTTTCATATGTTCAGCAAGCACTATACCAATTGAACTACATCCCCAGTGCCCATGTATAAAATACTTTTAAGGCTTTTGCTTTTTTTGCATATGGCCAATACTTAGCTAAAACATGCAACCTGCCTGTGTGGACTGATGGAGCCTAGCTTTACTATTACCAACTCTACCTCTTAAAATGTGATGCCCAGGTTTGAATAATTTAAATTAAAAGTTTCTCAAATTCTTACACCAAAATGTAAAACTTGGCTCAACCTCAAATTACAGCTTCCTTTATTTATACCTCAGACTAGTCTGGATAGTCCTGTTTCCTCCTGTGTTCTATTCTGGACATATGTCAGGCTTTAGCAGATCAATATTCCACCTAAACTTTAAATAATAATAAAAATATACTAAAAATTCACTTTCTTCTAAATGGCTAAATGAGTCCAAGGGCCATTTGATTCCCTGATTAGTACCTTCATTATCACATCCATTCTCACTCATACTAGCAATCTTATTCAAACTTATTAAGAATGTAATGGCTCCATAAGCTCATAGGAAGAAGCACTATCAGGAGATGTGGCTTTGTTGTACTGGGTGTGGCCTTGCTGGAGGAAGTACTTCATGGTGGGAGTGGGCTTTGAGGTCTCCTTTGCTCAAGCTACCCCCAGTGTCAGTTGATTTCCTGTTGCCTGAAAGACTCTCAGCTACTTCTCCAGCACCACCCATGCCTCCTGCATACCGCCATGCTACCCACTATAATGATTATGAACTAGACCTCTGAAACTGTAAGTGAGCCATCTCAATTAAAAGTTTTCATTTATAAGAGTTGCTGTGACCATGGTATCTCTTCATAGCAATAGAAACCCTAAGGCAATACAATAAAAATTATTTCACTTTATTTATGTAGACTTTTTTTTCTAGAATTCTAAGAAATCTTGCTAAAACTTTTTAAAGATGGCTACACTAGATAATGGAAAGAGGAATGCAGGCATGATCAGAAGACCAGGAACAGAGTGCTGGAGCAGGTAAACTATTTAGTTATCCTGGCTGCTTGTTTGTTTTTGTAAACTTGACACAAGCTAAAATTCTCTGGTAAGAGGAACTGTAAAAAGAAATTTCCTGTTCCAATTGCCTGATCGCAAATAATCACAAAGAGGCTTATATTAATTATAAATGCTCGGCTGATAGTTCAAACTTGTTACTAGCTAACTCTTATGCTGGCTGGTATGTGCCTACCTTATGCTGGCAGGTGCAGGTAACCCATCGAGCCCCACCCCCCCCATTCACGATGGGGATGGGGATTGCAATTATTTCCATGAACATGGAATTCTCAGTAAGTGTAAGGCCCATAAGTTTGTGTTAATTAAGTCCCTGCCCTTTGTACACTAAGCAATAATAGATCTGTATAGCCTTGGGTTGTCCTAGAACTTACTCTATAGCTCAGGCTAGCCTTGAACTCTTCCAGATCCACCTGCCTCTGCCTCCTGTGTGCTGGGATTAAAGGCTTGCCACCACCACCCAGCTGTGAGCTGCCAGTGGAACAAGATATAATGCCTATATACATATATATTAATAAAAATAGGTTAATTTAAGATGCAAGAGCTAGCTAATAATAACCTGAGCCATAGATCAAACAGTTTGTAATTAATATAATATAAGCCTCTGTGTGTTTACTTGAGACACTAGAAAACTTCCGGCTATAAAAGAACCTCAGCTGAGAAAATGCCTCAACCAGATTGCCTATAGAGTCTGTGAGGCATTTTTTTTTTTTTTTATTACTAATTGATACGGGAGGGCCCAGCTCCCTGGGGGTGGTGTACTATTGGGCAGGTGGGTTGTATAAGACAGCAGCAAGCCATAGGTTGCAAGCCAGTAAGCAGCATTCATTCCTCCATGGCTTCTGCTTTGGCTTCTCTCAAATAGCTAGGTCCTAGAATATGTAAGCCAAACAAACTTCATCAAGGTCTTTTTGTGTATGTGATAGAGTTTCTCTGTGTAGCCCTAGTGGTCCTTGAACTCAAAGATCTGCCTGCTTCTGCCTCCTGAGTGCTAGAAACACTAAAATAGCAACCTCAGCAGAAATTAATTTATATTAAGTGAACTACCTTTCTTCTCTTGCTTCAGGGCTATTCTGTGATGAAATTGAAGGTTCTTTTTTCTTTTCTTCAGGGTCTTTATCAGTTGATGGTCCATCTGAAAAAAAGTTCAAATTCCTTGAACAGTCCATTTATGTTTAAAATGAAAACAAAGTATTCCATATTAACAGCCATTACACACCAAAAACAAACAAAACAATCAAACCCCAAAGAGAACCCATGCATCATTAAAACATTCAATTTCCCACAACTGTATATAAATTATAAGCAAACTATTATGTTAGCATATGTACTGGAGTATTTTTCACAATAGCTGTCAGTTGGAAAGAATTAGAAATGTACATAGCAAGTTTAAAAAAAAATATGCAAAGGAACTAAGACAGAAAAGAAAAAGTGTGCTGAGGAGATGTATACTTAAGTAGTATAAAATAAAAATGACACATTTAACCTAGTCTCAAGTAATTTTTTTTAAAAAAGAGACGTTTATATATGGAAAATAATGCCAGGCAATGGCGGTACATGCCTTTAATCCCAGCACTTGGGAGGCAGAGGCAGGTAGATATCTGAGTCAAGTTCTAGAACAGTCAGAGCTACAGTTAGCTAACCCTAACCCTAACCCTAACCCTGTCTTGAAAAAACCTGATCTGGACAAAGAAATTAAGGCAGTCATTTTATCCTTGCTAAAAGTAAAGAGTTACACACAACCTTTCTCTGGAAGAGCTTATCTACAGTTAACTGTCAGAGACCACTGAGTATATTAGCCTACAACTTTCAAGCAAATTAAACTGGGCCTCTCATCCTTACTACAAAACACTGATCTCACTAAGTCCAGATTCACATACAAAAATAAAATGCAGCAACCATTTGAACAAGCCAGGACATCATAAATACATGTGAGCAAAGACCAATTTTACCTAATAGTTTTTTCCAGGATTTGATGAGTGATTTGGCTAAAGACGTGACTTCTTCATCTGTACTCTGCTTGCGAATAGCATTGACAGACATTCCAATTCTTGTGGACTGCAAGGCAACAATAACAAAGTGTCCATCAATGCTGTTTCAAATAATTCAGCATACCAACCATACTTGCTTCTTTTTCAGACTTTTCTGGTAAAAGTACACATATCTATAGATCAAACAAACACTCAACTCACCAATGCTTCATCACTGACATCAATAACCTCGTGGTATCAAGGCCAATGAACTACTGAAATGAAATCAGTCTTTAAGGGAGAAGTGAGCGTGAGATGTAAAATGTGTATGTACAGAAGGTAAGCTGATATACTCTTGACCAATATGTGCATACTCTCCTCTACAGAGATTAACTCAAAGCACTGCCTGAAATTCATAACAAAGCTACACAAACAAAAACCACAACCTACAGAAGATTAAGAGGCATCTTTTTTTGATCCTATGTTAAGCAACATATAATTAGGTATTAAAATGGATAATGGAATACATATAAAATTTAACAGGCAGTAATATTATACTAGGGTCAAACTAAAATAACTAGGCATATAAATCTTCCTAAGAATCTTTCCACATTGAGATCATTATATCTACTTTTAAAGACAAAGAGAAATACCAATACAACCTGCTCAGCATTATACCACTGCTCATTGGCAAGACTAGAATTTTCATCTGTGCTTGACTTCTTAAAGAATGAATGTTCTTTCCAACTCACTAAAAACCATAAAGGCTATGGCAACTAAATTATGAACAGTAAATAACAATGGTAAATTATTCAGTAAGCTCAAGTTGTTAGTAGACAATCTTTCAAAGCATTGGTCTCTCAAAAACACAACAAAAAAATTCTTAGTTGTTTAAAAAAAAATAAAGGAAAATCCCTGCTGATACTTTTAAGGTAAAAAGTAAGCAGGACTTGAAAGCTTCCTTCTAAATTATTAAATACTCAGCACAAGTGCTGAAGAATTTAGAATACATAGTGGGCTGCAGGAGTCTGTGTTTTATCTTTCAGAAGCATGAACAAGGCAGGTGAGGTTTAACGGCAGAATGAAAAGGACCTCAAATTTTAATACCTACCCCCAATATTTGTGGTTAACAAAGCAAGTTTTGTAAAAGAAATTTTAACTTTGGATGCATGGAGGAAATAACTTAACTTCTGAGTTGTTATAAAGTGTAGACTGACACAACAGTGTTAGAAGATGCATCCTAGAAGTTCCTGCAGGACACCAAGGTATGTGGAGAAGAAGAAACCATGCTGTCAGGTGATCGCTGTTTAATGATCACAGGATGATTTGATTATTAACAACCATTCCTTGCTTGGCAACTGTTCTAAGAAGGCAGCTTTCTACAATAAGCATGCACACTTAAAGAGACTATTTAGCTGCACAACAAGAAATCAGTCTGCTAGTTAAACATTTGAGCTTCTTTTGGACTGTTAGGAATCATGTTCTATACATGTTAATATATAGATTCGTATGAATGTTTTTGTTACTCTTGGATACATACCTATAAATAGAATTGATACATCACATAGTAACTCCATGTAACATATACTCTTAGTAGCACTAAGTAGAGGATCAGTTTCTCTATCCTTGCTAGCAGGTGTTAGGATCTCTTTGGTTATACTCATTCTAGGGACTGTGGAGTAATGATTTAAACGTGGTGTGGCTTTCCATGTGGCTAAGGATCTTGTGATACTGAGCATCTTCTCACGTGATAGTCGGCTTTTCCTTCTTAGTTTTTCTTTGAGTCTGGGTCATTCCTATGTAACTCAGGCTGGACTTGAACTGAGAAAAACTCCTAATACCACCTTCTGACTACTTCTTTTCTCCATTCTATTTGGAGAAATGTTTTCCTTTCCTTTTCCATTTTTATTCTGGATTGCTTCTTTCTTACTGATTTATAGTAGCTATTAATACAATTTTTATCAGGTTAAAATTTGAAAAATATTAATTCCCATTACCCCCCTAGGCACTGACTACAAGGTCTTTTACAAAATTGAGCAGGTACTCTACTACTACCAATGAGCCAAGCTCAAACCCTCTTTTTACTTAGTTTCTCCGCCCCCACACTCGCATGAGAGAGAGAGAGAGAGAGAGAGAGAGAGAGAGAGGAAGAGAGAAAGAAGAAAATCATACACTATCCCAGGATTGCCTGAACTGTAGGCAGGCCTACTTGTTGGTTTTGCTCATGAGAACAGATGCATACCACCAGATGCCAAACAAGAGTTTATTCAAGGGAGTTACTGAGCAGGTATGAGGGAAGTAGAGGAGGAAAGAGATTTCACGTGATGTCTTCTTTTAAGAGGGCAGGTGGGCACATATTTACATAGCCATGCCTAGGGGTATGCCCTCCATATGGCGTGTTCAGCCGATGCCATGTTGGGTTTACAAGGTGGCAGCTACAAACAACGAATTCTTAACTCACCCAGTACCATGTTGGGTTCACCACATGGCTGCTACATGCCGGGAATCCTTACACTACTGTCTTAGCTTCCTGAATTATAGGCATGAACCACCGTGTCTATCTTTTTACTTTCCTAGTGATTTTTTTTAAGCACAAAAGTTTACCTCTGATATAACTTAATTTATGGTTGCTGTGTCTTAGGTATCACATTTAAGAAAACATTGACAGAAACTGTCCTTGTTGGTGCATGCTAGTTGGGAAGTTGAAGCACAAAGCTGGAGAATTCCAGGCCATCTTGGGCTACAAAGAGAAGTATTTTTTCCCAGCCCATAACCACCACAAATCCTCTTCCCCCTACTCTTACTGTTAATATCTGTTACTCCCTATCAGAGTGCACCTGGATGACTTCACTAGTCAGCCAGTCTTCCATCTTTCAAGGTACAGCTCTGGTTATATCCTTTCTTCATAACGCCAGGCAGTACTGCTCTTCAGAGTCTATGAGGCTCTATGCCATCCTGCCTGAAAGTCTTCCTTGCCCTGTACTATCCAATATGTCACACTGCTTCCTCATGCTATTTCTGTTGAGGGAGAACCTGAATATCTTTGGAGACCACCTGTGTGAAGTCTTTCTTGAGTTCCCAGATTAAGTGATCAAGCTAAGAAATCATTCTGGAGCTGGAAAGATAGTTCAGTGGTTAAGATCATTTGTTGCTTTTGAAGAGGACTGGGGTTCAATTCCCAGCATCCAGATGGTGGTTCCAAAGCAACTATTAACTGCAGTTACAAGGAATCCGAAGTTCTTCCTCTTCTGGCATATAGTGCATAGACATAGGTGTAGGCACACACATAAAAAAATTGAACTTTACAAAATAGTAAACTTCCTTCTACTCTGCCCCTATCTACACACTGTTGCTTTTAAATATAATTTCTTCTCCTAGTCTTTGAGCTCTTAGGGAGAAAGATCTTAATTTACTGACATTCACAAACCCAACACAACTGGGTAACAATTGTTATCCATAATAAAAATTCAAATATCTGTTATATAATTAAACTAAATAAAAAAAAAAGTTAGAGGTTGATAGAAATGCAAACCTTACACCCATCCTCTACACTTTCATAATTCTACACATCTCTTAATTACATGCTGGGATTGCTAAGATTATTTTCACCACATAAGCCTACTACTCTCTGCTAGGAAGGGTTATGCTCAGGTGAAAGGTAAGGTACTATTGAAAAGGAAATGGCTGCCTATTCTAGAACCCAAAAATTCAACTTCATGACCAGCTTCCTCTTTCTTGAGTTTGCATGTAAAGTTCTTTTTATTTAGTTTTGTTTTTCACTATAGCTCTTTTTGGCCATCTGATGAAACTTGCAAACATCTTCCTCAGAAGCACTTTAAAGCATATTAAAAACAAACAAGTGCAAAAAATGAACTATATATTAAGCATAGTATCATTTTTGCTTCTTTATTAAAACATTAAGACAGAGTAAACAACATAAGCAACCATCAGGATGAATAAATAAATTTTAATAAAACTGCAAAAACATTTAATGAAAAATATCCGTGATTTCTTTTACAGTCATAAATGCTACTAAAACGACTGTAGTCTTATCATCTTTATAATGAGAAACATGCTCAGTTTCAGTTAGAAATTCCTGAACATAATTTTCCCCGAAGAGGCTCACACACATTTCTAATTCTTTCTTGAACTCTGACTTAATGAAAGAGAAACATCAAGGAAGAATGCTCATAACAGCAGGGTATGTCTAGTGGAAAAGGCTACATTCGTGCTACTGACCATCATTTTGACTTACTGTTTTACTTTAGATTGAACACCCAGACTTCAGTACTCACTCTGCTGACATTCAGTTATTTGCATGTATGGCTGATGCTGAAAAAGGGAGAAGAGTGGTGTTTCCCTGTTATCGTCCCTGCACTGAAATACTGAATGACCAAGACAGGACCAGGAATCCAGGAGTACCCCTTACAGTGAGATCTCATGACCCCATAACCTTGGGAAGTTCTTTAAAAAACACATATAAAATTTATATATTACTATATAAATATTTAGTTATACATATAAGTACATATACTTTACGACAATTGACCAATTTAAGTTGTCATCTTAAAAATGTCTTCTTCTATAAAAAGGATAGATTAAAGAATGTTATTAGTTATGAAGATAATTCATTATTTTATGGCAATTACCAATTCAAACATTGTGACACAGAGAAGCACATACCTGTAATAATTCCAAAGTCATGGGAATATTCTTAAGTTCTTTCAGCAAATCCAATGCACCAGCCTATAAAACAAAACAGATTCATACTGAATTCCCATGGAAGTAAAGCCAGGACTGCCAATTAACAACTTACAATGGCTCATCTACTCACATGAATACAAAGATACATGTATTCAACATCTTACAATGAAGATTAAAACATCAGAGGTTCTTAACATCTACTTTCTGAGTTATGGCTAGCACTTGTGAAATTGTATTTCAACAATATTTGTTTAAATGTGTGTTCTGAGAAGAAAAGTAGAATTTCTTACTGTAGTGAAAAATACACCAAAGACTTCCATGGGAAATATCTGCATGAGAGAAAAGCCAGGCTGAGAAGTGGCTACGGCCCCTCCAGTGCTTATCTGTGCACTGAGCAAGAAGGAAAAGGCATTGCTTTGTGAGAAGTTGTATGAGGTTTCTGCATTTCAAGGCTCATATCTAACAATCCTTTACAAGAACACTGCTATCTATCTGGTTCTTACAGAATAGTATAGAACAATTTCTGAAAGAAAATTCAAAATTTACATCTATATTATGCTCCTAAGACTATCTACTGCCAATTCTTCTGGAGTCAAAAAGCTCCCACAAGATGCCAAAGAGGCAACAAAACCATAGGAGGAAAATACCACTCTCCTCTCCCTCAACACATTCACTAATTCTTAATTTCATTTCACCTAATACAGTCACTCAATCATTTCATTAATGCTCTACATTTCAATAGCACACAAAAAAAGAAAAAAAGCAAGAAAAAAAGGAAAGTTTAATTTGTTTTTCATGTGTGTGGGTTTCCCTGTGTGTGTCAAAGAGCACTGAGAGGTAGGTATGAGGCTAGGTATCTTCCTCCAGTCTCTCCCCACTTATACATTCAGGCAAAGCTTCTTGCTCAACTCAGTGGTCCAGCTTGCTCCAGGAATTCCCTGTCTGTACTTTCTGCACTGGGATTACAAGATAGCTATCAAACCCACCTCCATTCTTTTTTATGTAGGTTCTGGGAAAAAACAAAAACAAAAAAACTCCGGTCACCATGCTTTACCCAGTACCCAATTTCCTCTGCTCAAAAATCAAGCAAAAACTTATGGTACATTTTCTTTTAACTTATGTTTACTGAAAAATATCCTTTTAGCTATGTATGGTAGTATACACCTTTATTCTCAGCATTCAGGATGCTAGAGCAAATGGAGCTCTAAGAGTTGGAGGCCAGCTAGCTTGGCCTACATAGAGTTCGGGGCCAACTAGGGCTATGTAGTAAGATACTATTAAACAAACAAGCTACCACCAACAAAGCAAAACCGAAAGATTCTTTTAGACATGAAATTTATATTTTATTATATATTGTCTTATATATATAAAATGGAAAATATGAATAAAACAAATTAGCTAAGGTTGCCAAAAAACTTAATATTCAGAACTGGACATTTTAAAATCACTTCTTGACTGACAATGTCTGTTCTACAGACGGTTGGGTAGGACGGTATGGCACATAACTTGAATTCTAGAACCTGGGAGGCAGACAGGCAACTCTTTGCAGGTTCCAGACCAGCCAGAATTACATATGAGCCCCAGTTTCAAATTAAAAAAAAAGAAAAAGAAAAAAGAAAAAGAAGTTGCATCAAGAAAGTTAGTAATGGAGTGATGACGTTGGCAGTGCAGTGACTTGCTTGTAATCCTAATGCTGGGAGACTGAGGAAGGAGTATCACAAGTTTAAGGCAAGCCTGGAACATACAGGAACACCTAAAAAAAAAAAAACACCTAAAAAAAAAAAAAAAAAAAAAAAAAAAAAAAAAAAAAAAAAAAAAAAAAAAAAAAAAAAAAAAAAAAAAAAAAAAAAAAAAAAAAAAAAAAAAAAAAAAAAAAAAAAAAAAAAAAAAAAAAAAAAAAAAAAAAAAAAAAAAAAAAAAGCCCACTCTGTGAAAGAATCCACAGGAAAACTAAAAGGCTGGATTTGCATTTGCACTGCAGCATGAAGAACCATAGCTGAGTTCTACTCTTTAACTATTTACTTCCTTAGGGTCCAAGGGTATTCCAATGTATCTCTGATTTTCTTCCAAGCTTATGAATATTGACTCTACACATCATTATTAATCTTATTGTACATGTGCAGGGGTTGAGTGTGAGTGCATGCATGCATGCCACAGTGCACTTGGGAAGGCAACTTTCAAGTGTTGGCTCTCTGCTCTCACTTTGGGTTTCAGGGAAATAACACATGATGTTAGCCATCTCACCAGCCTTCTCTCCCTAAGTTTTGATATTCTGCTGTGAGAATACACAATACACTACAAAGATCCATCTGTGCAACTACATATGTAATGCCTGCTGCCTTCCAAACTCTTAAAATATAAAAACAAGGCACCTTACAAACCAAAGAAAATACAGCATACCTTGAAACAATAAAAATCCCACACAGTAGTGCATGCTATAGAAAGAAGCAAAGACTTTCATACTGTTTTTAAGATTTTTTTAAATTTAGTTTTTATATGTGCATGAGTGTTTTGGCTGCATATGTGTCTGAGCATACCTAGTGCCTATGGAGGCTAAAAGAGCATGTTGAATCCCTTAGCACTAGTGTTACAACCAGTAGTTATCCACTATTTGAGGTACTGAGATTCCAGCCTGGGTCCTCTGAAAGAGCAGTTAGTGCTTTTAACTGGGGCATCTGTCCAACTCTTTGTACTGTTATTATTCTTTTTTTAAATAAAACCACAAAAAGAATTCCAGTCATGATCATTTGAAGTCATCTGACATCAGACCTGACCTTCCAGAATAAAATGGCATTAACATCTCTTCCAATATCAATATAGAACATTTTAATTTAACTACAAATTTGAAAGAAAGCACAAGAAAAACTATGAAACAGGCTACTGTAAAGGATTTTTTTCTTTTAACAATTTGTGGCTTACAGAACCCTTTTTATGTTAAAATTCTGTATAGTTCATACTTAGCATAAACTAAATACACTGAAACACTGCTAGAAAACAATATTTAATATTAATTTAAAAAAACTCTAGGGGCTGGAGAAATGGCTCAGCAGTTAAAAGCACTTGCTGCTCTTGCAGAGGACTCAGGTTTGGTTCCTAGTACCCACTCAATGGCTTATAATCATTTGCAACCCAGTTCCAGGGCACCTAACATTCTGGTTTACATGAGCATTTGCATACATGTGATATACATACCTACACTCAGGATCACACACATATATGTAAAATAAATAAATTTCTATTGCATCTTATTTCAGTACAAATGAGGTTTAATCATTTATGCACATGTCTCACTCCACATCAAAAACTTTCAAAACTAAAAAGTCTTAAGCAATTCACTTGGCAGCAAAGGCTAGTCTCATCAGTTACAAAGTTAATGGTTCTCCATACCTCAGTGCTTTTTGTTTTGTTTTACTTCACTTAATGTTAAGAGTACTGTATTCACTATAGAATGTTAATGTCTGTTTACTAGGAGCTGCCCAAAGCCCTTTTAGGGGTATCACATAATACATAAGAAGGTATCATAATACCTTGCCAATCTGAAAAATTCTGGAATTTGCAAGAGTCCAAAGGCTTTTAACAGATGGTAGTTCTATCTGTAGTCTCTATTTTTGATAGCATTTTTCTTCTAGCTACATCTCCATGAACTTTCTGATCCATTTTAGACTAAAGATCATTAAGAAGTTAACAAATCAAACTTATAGGTAGTTTTTAAAAACAGCACCTCTCCTAAGGCACACATGCCTCATCACATTTAAAGCTGATTTTTTAAAAACACAGCTGTAATACAACACACGATTTAAGTTATTTTCCAACAGATTTCCCTTAATTTGACTTTCTGTTTCTACTCAGACCTCTGATGACAATAGGTTTAGACTGAGGCCACGACAGGAAGAAAATGTTAAGTGATTCGATGAATATAGCAACTATGCTTGTTCTCACAACTACCATGTGCTCTAACCAGTTGAGTATTTCACTCAAGGTTCTTATAAATAAATAAATTAAGATGAACTGAATGAAACTAGCAAAAAGAATGATTATACACTAACTCAGTGATAACTTATCTTTGAGAATTACTGTATATCAGGTATTGTGCTAAATACTTCAAAATTTTATGTATTTATGTGTATGAGTGTTTGTCTGCGTGTATTTATGTTTGTGTTACCTGCACAGGCCAGAAGAGAAAGTGGATCTTCTGGGACTGGAGTTACAGTTAACTGTAAGCCCCCAATGTGAGTTCTGAGAACAAAACTCAGCTTCTCTGTAAGAGCAATTAAGTCCTCTTAACAGCTAAGCCATCTCTTCAGCCTTTCAACAAATACTCTTAATGCCATATAATAAGCTCCATTCTGTGTGAGCATATAGCAGTAAACTAGACAGCAATCCCTTAGGATTTCAAAAACTTTCATTTTCTGTTGGAGAATGAACCCAGTGCCTCACACATGTTAACATAGTACTCTACTAGCAAGCTGTACAGCCAGCCCTAGGGATTAAAACAAAACAAACAACAAAAACCCCTCTACAGTTTGTGTTTTCCATTCCTCTGGCCCAACACTGACAGTTGTGCTTTCTGAACTCACTACCAAACAAAAGCTGCATTCTACTCCTTCCCAGTCACCTACCTCCTAGCATCAAGTCCATTGCAGCATCTTCTATAGAAAATGATGCAAGAGAAAGAAAGATTGGACTCTAACTTCCAAAGCCACATTTAGTTCATAGTACTGACTGAAAAATAAACTACAACTATCACATTATTTTATTACATTTTTAGCACTCCTATATGTTAACAGAAGTGCTTTTACAAAATACAGTATTCAAACTTGCAGGCAACCTAATTTATATAAATCTATAGGATTCAAATGTCTTTCTTCTCCACATGCAAAAAGAAAAGGTAAAAGGAACTTATAGTTAAGAACATGTGCTATTATTTCCCCTGACCCAGTTTCAAATCCATACTCTTGTTTACTAGTTTTAAAAAATCCTTTTCAAGTTTCTCACAGATTGAAGAGAATAACAGCTCTTAAGATGTCGATGAAATAATCAAGCACACAAGTGTACTAAAACACAGAAAACATTCAACATAAGGGACAACAGGAAGGGTGGGGGAAATGAAGGCCCAATATTTGTTCCTTCAAAACCAGACATATATAACTCCAGTAAATATAAAAAAAAGATACCCAGAGCATTTCACTAATTTAAATATTAACAAGTACTGGAACAATATGGTGAGATCAAAAGTCAAGTATTACTGATGAGACTGTAAAATGGTATGAGCCACTTCATGGGAGAAAAAAATTAGATTTAGATTTTTTTTTTTTTTTTTTTTTTGGCAGTTTCTCAATTGGTTAAATTGCTATGGGGTATAATTTAATGGTACAGTGTTTGCCTAGGAGTCCAGTCCCAGGAATAAAAAGAAAAGTTACACATAGACACTGCATGGCTCAGTACCTCTACTCCTAGGTATAAACCTAGCAGAAATGAAAACATACGCCAACACAAACAGACATAAGAATATCTCAACATTAGCCCATTTTATAGCCCAAAGTAGAAATAGCCTAGGTGTACATCAAAAGATGAACCCAGATGTGATGTGTACCAGTACAGTGAAATACTATTCTATTAAAGAATGAAATATTAACAAGATACGATACAGACTGGCCTTTAAAACACATATAGTAAGCCAAGCATGGCAGCATATGTCTAGGGTCTCAGCCAGCTACTCAATATACTAAAAAATAATCAGAGAGTTCTTAACTAGTCAAGACAACACAGTGAGACCCTGGCTCAAAACAAAGCATTACAGTAAGGGGGGAGAAGGGAAAGCTAGTGAAGATGTCACATACTGTATCTCATTGATACAAAGTTTCCAGAGGTAGCAAGCATACAATGTACGTAGTGTTTCCAGGGGTGTTTTACGTTTCTAAATTGTCCTTTATAGAATGGGACTACTAACCTAGCAGTTTTTAATTAAGTGACATTTACTCTATAGTTTTATTATGATAAAATGATATACAAAAGCAGTATGTAGATTTATCTATTACTGACAACTAACAAACATACTTCAAGCAATTTCCATTTTTATGACCTAAAATAACTTAAAAATAGCTCCTATCACAGTCTATACCTGTAATCTCATTTATGAAGAGACTGAGTCAGGAGAATCACATTCGACCAAGAGTTCAGGTAAACTTGGGCTACACAGTAAGAGCTCATCTTTAAAACAACACAAGGTGGGGGTCAGATGGGAGTGCACATGGTTATGGCCCAGACCTTTAATCCCAGCATTCAGGAGGGAGAGACAGACAAACTCTGAATTTTAGGCCAACCTGGTCTACAGAGTAAGGTCTTAGGATCAGCCAGGACCACATTATGACACCCTGTATCAAAAAAAAGGGGAAGGGGATGATGCCAAGAAAATGGACCAACAAGCTTAATAGTGAGTTCAGCACACCTTTGATCCCAGGGTCCAGGAGACAGAGGAATCTGACCTATGCATGTGTGCACACACACATAAATAAATGTTAATATTTTTAAATTTTAGAATTCATGGAAAAAGAGTTGTCATTCTGTCATGAAAAGAGAGTTCTGGCCTTTCTCTTTCCTGCTCGAATTTCAGAGAACAGAAAATGAAAGAAAGCAATTAAAAGAACCAGCTTTCTTTTTTAAGGCAAATTTGCGTACGGGTTAAAGTTGTTCTCTGTCAAAATACAGATAGATTTTAGAATTACTTAGTGTTTGTCCTGATGGATTAGAGAAAAGAAATTACCCAGTTAAAAATAACTTTTTTCCCCTGAGTTTCCACTGCGGCCAAGTGGGGACCTCCAGGCAGTGAGAAAGTTTCCCAACTTAATCCAAAAAATAAAAATGTTCAACCTATCATATAACCAAAACTCATCTCTTGCAGCAAGAAACTGAAATTGCTCAATCAGTAAGGGCAATAAACGACACGGGATAATATCTGGAACAGAAAACAAACAGGAAATGCTTGAAAAGACTAAAATTGCAAATGCAGATTAACAAGCCATGAAATTAAATGCCAGGCAACGCACCTGTTGAAAAAAAAAAAAAAAAGAAGAACGGGGATGTCTGAAGTCTTAGTTATTTGGTATTAACACGAATTCCTAAGCTGGCACTGAATGGAAAATCAGCTAGCTCCTGGCTCAACCAAAACCACACAGTACCTAAGCAGAAGTGCTTGAACTCGGTCTCTTGACTTATAAAATGGATATACCATGCACTCCCAACTGTGTCCCAGTTACAAAAGAATTCTGTAGAGGTTTGCAACTCTAAAGCGCTGCACAAATTTAAGCATTCCTTTATGGCTTTAATTTCATAAACGGGGACAGATTATTCCTAGTACTTTGATACAGAAAATGTGCAGAGTGCGGAAGAACAAATCGAGGTGAAGTTGGCCGAGGAGAGGCCAATGTGAAGCAAAGGGATGCAAAGTGGCACACACTCATAAACACAGACGATGTCATCGGCCCGCCACTACCCCAGCACCATGCCCGCCCAGCAGCAGCCCGCAGGCGAGTGTGGATTTTAACCACGGCTGTCCAGCACATCGCACCCGGGCCTACGTGCTAAGAGACGGTCTATTTTCTGCTTCTAATTAGGATACGGGACTGAGGCACAGCACACACTTTACCGACCGTCTGAAACAGACCGCGGCACTAAGGTTAAGTGGCGGCACATTCTCTCAACTGCTGATGGGATCCTGGGCTCACTGCGGGCGTTGCCAGCACCGACGTGTAAGCCCGGAGGGCGCGCGGCCCGGCCCTGACTGGCTCCGCGTGGGCCGGTGTTGTGGTCTCGGCCTGCCCGGGGGCCCGCCCGCTCACCGCGTTCTTCTTTTGCACCATCTTGTCCATCTTCTTGGCAATGCGAATCACCTCGTCCTCCATGGCTCCGGAAGGCCTCCGCTCGCCCGGCCGCAGCGGACGGGAAGACGGAGAAGCTACGCAGACGGAGTGAAGCAGACCGCCTAGGCCTTCCTCACCGACCCGGCCCGCCGCGGCAGAGGCAAACACTCCGCCCCCTAGGCCACGCCAGTCGAGCGCCGTACGCGCCGTGCAGGCGCTATCAATCGATCGCGGAGGACTGAGAAGGATCTGGCCTGCTATCCTGATTTGCTCCCTGCTGCAGCACTCTGGAACTCCTGTTCCTATGGCGACTCGCGATGCTGGAGAGTTGGAATGGAACTTGCCCCGGCTTTACAGGCCGGCGGGAACCCTACCCTTGGCGGTGAGACAGCTACTGGTTCCAACGGAACCCCTAGAGCACCGCGTCCTTTGAACCGCGGAGAAGAAGGCGTGGCTGTGTGCTTTGAATCGCTTGAGCGAGCCCTGAAGTCCATTCTTGGCTTCAGCTGTTTGAACCATCTCATCTGCTGATGGAAACCTACTTAGAAGATGACGAGCTTGAAAATTGTAACAAAAAGCCAAGGTAGACAACATACATATTGTTTGGGGTTGCTTACTTTGTTCCTGTGTTAAAGTTTTTTAATAGATCAGGAGCCAATGAACATTACAGACATCACGCCGCAAAATGTCTTTTTTTCCAATGGAAAAAAAATGAACTAAACACATATGGTGTTATTAATTAAACACGTGTCACCAAGCATGAAAGAAGACCGTGTTATAAGAATAGCAGTAACTAATGTGTGTTTTCACACTTTAGAGCTTCTCAAAAAAAAAAAAAAAAAAAAAAACGTTTCCATGGTGACACATTCATTTCCACTTTGACCCCAGTTTCGAAACAGTTCAGCAGGATGTTTCATCCACAACAAGTGTTTTCCATTGTTTGACTTTCTCCTCAGTATTCTTGTGGGGAATGAAGAGACAAGAATTGTCTCATTGACACATGAGACAACCTGTGCCCAGTTAAACCATTTACTACTAGTTCATACTATCCTGTTTAACCTCATTCCAGAATTATCTTTAATCAAAATCTGCCACCTGGTAAGATTCTCTGTATACCAAGATAACAGGTTTGTATGGTTCATATATGGGAAGATCAGAGCAAGATGTGGGATTTCGTACAGTTATGACCAATAGACAGTTTCTAAGTTTCCCGTAATTTTATTATCAGGTCCAAAAGAAACTCAGAACAAATGACTAACTGTGGTGCCTGTGAGCAGACCTCCATGCTCTTTGAGCGTCACAAGTACTTGTTAGAAAGTCCATGCTGCCAGGGGGCTGGAGAGATGGCTCAGCGGTTAAGAGCATCTTCCAGAGGACCCGGGTTAGATTCCCAGCACCCACATGGCAGCTAACAACTGTCTGTAGTTCCAGTTCCAGGCAAACACCAAGGCAAATAAATAA
>PVIH01000176.1:0-29047 GCA_004025045.1 Sigmodon hispidus | reverse complement strand
TGCTTCACCCTCCCCCCATGGACCAGTCCATTCTGCTGGCCATGTTCAATCTACTACTTTCTCTTTCTGTTCTGGACTCTATCAAATGCTTATGGCTGTAGTTCCCTTCATGTTTACAATAAAGACCTTACTCTCAACAATACCTTAGAGGGGTCATGTCCTCACTTTATACATTTATCATTATTTTAAAAAAATGTATAATTTTGCCTATTTTTTAAATTATTTCTGTTTTGTCTGTGTGAATGTATGGCACCTGTAGAAGCCAGAAGAGGGTGTCAGATCCCCAAAACTGGAGTTAGCAGCAGCCTTAAGCCACCAATTGGTTCTTCAACAAGAACAGCAATTGCTCTTAACCTTTGAGCCATCTCTCCAGCACATTCTCCTAATTTCTACCTGGACTATCTGTTGTAATTCTTTTTATATTTTGGATATAACTCTTAGGGGATGTTTCCTCTTCTACAGGCTGCCTTCCCATTCATCTTTTCTTTGATACTTGGCCCTTTTTTTGTTATAGGCTACTGGGTTAGTTATGTCATCTTGTGAAAGTATTTCTTGTCTCTGATCACTTAGACTGGCCATAAATTCCTATGCATTGTGACCTAAAGATTGTTAGCTGCCTGAACACCTTAACTACTGTTTTTCCACTTCTGTAAGCAATACTTGCCTGCTGCAGTGTCCACAGCTGCCTCTCTATATATGTCATAATTGTGGTCCTTGCCTTTAAAAACTTTGTCAAGGCTGCTTCCTGCTACTTTGCCTAGGACAGCTCTGTTGGTGATGAGTAAAGACTCCATATGACATATGTATGACTTAGATTTCTTAGCAGTTTTTCTCTTCAGGTATCCCATAACAATATCAAATCCCAGAAGAAATCACGAGATCCAAGGTTATGAAGAGTAACTACTGTCATCTTAATAGTATTGTCTTCTAATCCATAAAATTATTTTCACTAATTTGGAGCTATGTTAGATTTTTTTGGGCAATATAATTTTCAGCATATGATTTTTGCCATGGCTAAATTATTCAGTATTTTAGTCTTTAGAATGCAATTGTAAATGGAATTTTTTCTTGGGGAATTCTTTCAACTTACTTGTTGCTAGTATTTACAAATATATTGACGATTCTTGTACTGATGTCTTATCCTCCAAATTTGTTTTATTCACTGTAGTGTTTGGTTTTTGAGACAGGCTCTGGTTGGTCTCTGTTGACCATCACTATCAATAGAACCAAACAGCTGCCATTTTCATGAGTTCAGTTGTGCCTGCTTGAAAAACGCATCATAGCTAAGCTTGATACTGCTGAAGGTCCATACAAGTGGGCTGCATACCTGAATATCCAGCTACTTCTCCCAACTAGTTGTAGTAGTTCTGCTCCAATTGCAGATGGCCACAGAGACCTAGGGAAGGGCTAGTCTGTTTGGAAAAGTCTGGGGGGCAGGGCTCTGTGAAGCCACTTGAGAGCCATATCGAGGAGAATCTGGTGAGGAAGGTACAGACTTCTTGTGTTAGGATCATTCGTGCACTGTGAATAAGCTTTATAAACTCATTGGTTTTCCAGAGTAAATCTTTTTGTCATTGGACCCTTAGGAGTAGAAAATAACAGAGACCCACCTCCAGAGTGAAAACACCCCTAACTTGCTGTGTAGGCTGTGAGGCTGACCTTGATTTTCATGCCTCCACTCTCCAAGTGTTAGGATTAGAAGGCCTATGTCCTGATGTTTGGTGTCATTGTTTCTAGCCATCACATCCTGAGCCTAGTGTACATGAGTCAAGTGCTCTACCACTTGACCGCACCTTTGGTTTTGTGTGTGTTAGGGTCTGTGGAGCCCATGTTGGCCCACTGGCAGTCGTCCAACATCAGCTGCCCGAATGCTGGAGTAGGAGGCATGTGCCATCTGGCCTCCATAGGATATTGATGTAGAGCTGAGCAGTAATGGTCCATATCTTTAATCCCAGCACTGGTCATGGTGTTTCATCACAATAGTAACCCAAAGTAAGAAAATCAAAGGCTTTTTTTAAAAAAAAAAAAAAAAAAAAACACTTTGGTTTTGTTGATTCTTTGCTGTTTTTCTAACCTTATATCTATTCTTTGAACAGTTTAATAGCCAAACTTTTCTGATATGACTTGTTATTTTATATTTTCACCAGCAATGTATTAGAGTCTAGTTTCTTTACATGTAGTACTTGGCATTAGTACTATTTTTATTTCTCATTTATTTCTGTGTATGTGTGCATATATTCACATGCAATGGCACATGTACAACAGACAACTTTGAGTGTTGGTTCTCTCCTTCCAGCATGTGGAATCCAGGAACTGAACTCAGGTCGGACAGCAGCAAGTGCCTTTACCTACTGAACCATCACACTAGCCCCATTTTCATTATTATTACTTTATATAACCTAATAAGTATATAATAGTTTTACTGTAGTTCTAGGATCCAATGACTTTGTGATATCAATCATTATTAATATAGCACCCATAATGAAATATCTTATGTTTTTTTATAATTAATTTACTTTTTAAAGAACCATTTTCATAATTTATATAATTACTTATTAATAGTTTGCAAATATTTTGGCTTTTGGAGATAGGGTTTTACTACCTGCCTGGAATTAAATTCTCAGAAATCTACCCACCTCTCTGGAATTAAATGTGTACCCCCAATGGGGCTGGAGAGATTGGCTCAGCAGTTAAGAGCTGACTTATCTTCCTAAGGACCAGGGTTCAATTCCTAGCATCCACATGGCAGCTCACAGCTGTAACTTGAGGATCTAACACTCTCACAGTCATAGATGCAGGCAGACACGCAGACACACACACACACACACACACACACACACACACACACACACACACAGAATAAATAAATAAAAGAAACAAATGTGTGCCACCACATCTACTCTCCCTTCTCTTCTGGATATGCTTTTTGAAAGAACCAGGTTTTTCAATTTTTGTCTGAGGTGTAAGGTTTAGATGGAATTGCTCTATCTACAGTTCTCCGATTGCTCATCCCCTGTGCTTTTGTGAGGCCTTTCCAGCCTTATTTTGTTCCATTCATCTGTATGCTTATCTTTGTCCACATGAATTTCTGGCACTATTTAATAATTCTTGAAACACTGTACTTTCCTTTTACAGCATCATTTCATCTAGTCTAAGTTCTTTTGTTTTAACATAAATTTCAGAATATCTGTGTATAACAGCCTCACTGGGATTGTAATAGGAATTGCATTAAACTTGTGCATTGATGTGGAGAGAATGAAGGCATTTATTATACAAAATCTTCCAATTTCTGTTACATTTTTTGATACAATAAAATACAGGATAACATATGAAAGAGGAATGTGGCAACAGCTTCCTTGGTTCGGAGTACTAATAGGTGAAAGACATTGTATATTGAGGTAGGAAACTCATGTGACTATTTTTTTCCTTTTTGGCTTTTTGAGACAGGGTTTCTCTGTGTAACAGTCCAGTCTATCCTAGAACTCACTCTGTAGACCAGGCTGGCCTCTGCCTCTGCCTTCCCAAGTGCTGGGATTAAACACTTGCCCCTCCACCACCCAGCTTTGTGTGACTATTTTGTACTTCTTATAAAGCCACCGTGATTGCATCACAGGGTCCCATCTTAATGAGGAAACCTGACCACGTCCCTAAAGTCCTATGTACAGATGGTTTATGGTCCTGTGATTGTTGTTAACCTGACAGAAGTTAGAAACACCTTCTATACTGGTCTCTGGGCAAAACCCCAGCATCACTCCCCAGGTAGGGTATTCTGAACTAATAAAGTGGAAAAAATACTGAGCACTGAAGACAACGTGACCAGCTCCCTTTGAACATCTGTTTTGTCTTCACTACCACAGTGGACTGTAACCTAAAACTGTAAACTAAAATAGTCAAAGCAGATGTCTGTCACAGCAACAGGAAGCTAAGTCAACTTTCTTAATACCAAAATGAGTTAAATTTCAATATATGAACCTCAGGGGATTCATTCAAACCACATCCTATCCATAGCTTGATCTACAAACAAACACCACTTACCTAGATTTTCATATTCTGCTGTTACTCTGTAGAATTCCCTTTTCCTCCAAATTGTGTAATTTAAATTTATTCATTTGTAATCAACTGTAAACAGAGACTTAAATTTTGTCTCCACAATTGAATTGCTGGTGTATAATCTGCGAATGAATATGTGTGCAAGTGTGTGAGGCCAGCAGAAGATATTGGCTCCCCTGGAGTTGGATTTATATGGAATAGTGAACTGCCAATAATGGGGTGCTGGGAATTGAATTTGGATCCTCTGGAATAGCAAGTACTTAAAACTGAGACATCTCTATATACCAGAGTTTGTATTTTAAATATTAATTCTTTGAGTATACCATGAGTCAGTTCTAAATGAACACAGTACATGGTCATTCTTTTTTGAAATCACTTTTTGTACTTCAGTTCATCTATAGTATGGACTATTTATCTGATCCACTTTTGATATGAGTTGTTTCAGGTATTTTTGCTACTGTTATACAGATAATAAATATATACAATATGTATAATACATATTATAAATTTAAACTAAAATTCATGTAAAACAAGTTTCTGGCTAAAAAATTCCAGAAAGGGCAATTTCTCCCCTTTTAAAATTCAGTGTATTGGGGGGCTGGAGAGATGGCTCAGCGGTTGAGAGCACCGTCTGCTCTTCCAGAGGACCGGGGTTCGATTCCCAGCACCCACATGGCAGCTAACAACTGTCTGTAGTTCCAGTTCCAGGCAAACACCAAGGCAAATAAATAAATAAAGTTTTAAAAAAAAAAAAAAAAAAAAAAAAAAATTAAAAAAAAAAATTCAGTGTATTGGCCCAAAGAGACAGACTTCATTTTTTATGTTGAAAGTCTGGCCATTTTTCTACTTCCTCTTGTGTGCAACCCCTGGAAGGATCATGTTTTTATAGTGATAGATTATTTCCACATCTTTCCTCATCTAAGCCTAAAGTTAAATATGTCACATGAGCTGTTTCATTAATTCTCTTTGGCTCTGGAGATTTCAATTTCTGCGTGGTGCGATGATTTGCATCATAATCTGACTCAGCATTTTAAAGGTGTTTTGTATAGGAAATACATTTTTGTTTAAAACATAATTACCGTATGGGGGAAGAGTAAAATGGTAACGACCATGGAATTAGACAAATTACTTTGAATTCCAACAATCTCTAGTACTAGTCCTAGGCACAACTTACCTCTGTTCTGTTTCCTTTTTCAGTTTTAAGAACTTGTACAAAAATAAAATGTTTGTTCTTATGAGTGTGGCAAGGGTTGAATACATCTGTTTCTGAAAGGTAACAAATCCTGCCTACTGCAAGAACAGGCAAAAATATTTATGACTACAGTTAATTAAGAAGGCACTGGTTTTGTTTTTTTTTTTTTAAATATAAAGCTGATGAAATAGGTATCAACACCTGAAGTTAGGGTTATTACTCAGCAAAATGTCTAGTGCATATACAAGGACCTGGGTCTGATTTGTAGCATTGCATGAACTGGGTGGCCCCATGCCTGTTAATTCCAGTATTTTGCAAACTGAGGCAGAACTTCTGTGAATTCCAGATAGCCAAGGCTATATTAGAAGATCTTACCCTGACTGACCAAAACATCCACAGGGAATGTGGTGCTTAGATGTGAGAAATAGTATTTTTGTTACACATCTATGTAACATTGCTGTGATAAAACAATGACCAAAAATCATTTAAAAAAAAAAAAAAAGCAGCTTTCTTTTGGCTTACTGTTTTAGAGGAATGAGTCTATTCCGATGCCAGGCATGTTGGTGCATGTCTGTAATTCCAGTACTTGGGAGGCAGAGGCAGGCAGATCTCTTTGAGTTCCAGGCCAGCCTGGTCTATATAGTGAGCTCTAGGACAGCCAGGGCTATGCAGAGATCTCAAACAGAACAGTCTATCTTGGTGAGAAGACTGGCAGCAGTCAGTGGGCATAGTGGCAGGAACTGGAAGGGCTCAGAGGTCACATCTCAACCATAAGCATGAAGCAGAGAAAGCAAACTGGAAGTGGGACAAGGCTTTGAACTCTTAAAGCCTGGCTGGAAACCCCTAGAGCCACAGGAGTGGCCAGGTCCCTCCCCCAAGGACCTGTAACTGCCATAATTACTGGACGCTGCCCCCCACATGACCTTTCCAGACAGCACCACCATCTGGGGACTAAGCCTAATAGGGGACATTTATTATTCAAACCAACACAAAATCTCTTGCTACTAAGACTATGCCAAAATCAAACAAGCAGAATTACAAGGTGAGCTGGTCAACTCTAAGTGTTCAAAAGCATAACATGAATGACTAACACAAAAGAATAAGCCCCTGTATTAGCAAATGTTAGAGCGCAATAATGAAAAAATATTTGGGTAACTAACATATACTTATTTAAAATTCCTAGTGATTAAAAGAAAAAATAAAAACACCCAATAAGGTTTTTGAAATAGGCTAAAACACTAAAAATGGCTTTTTTTTTTTAGCAGATTAAAATTAAGTAAAAAAATTTTTCCTCATGGCTAGTTCCATTCCAAGTTAATCCTATCACATCAAAATTTTTCTCCCCATGCATTTTCTCATTACATTTTTGTATCCCTCCTTTTCAACATACATGGCCAAATATTCCCACACCTGTAATTCTAACACTAGGGAGACTAGCAGAAGTGAGTTTTGGAGGCTAGACTGGGCTGGCTATAAGGGACACCTTGCCTTAAAAAGCAATACAAAAACTTGAAAACAAACCAACAAATAAAACAAAACTTGGAAAAACAAGCAGGTCATGGAGTACATACCTATAATACTAGCACACTAGAGCATAGGCAGGTGAGTCTCCATGACTTCAGGTCAGCACAATTAGTTACTTTGTTGTTGCTGTGATACAACAACCATTGCCAAAAGCAACTTAGAAGAGTTTATTTAGGCAAATTCCAGGCCAGCAAGGGCTATGTAGTAAGACTCTATCTTAAAAAATGAAACAGTGCTTCTTAACACAAGAAAGCCAGAATTAAATTTTATTTCACATTGATAGAAACTGAAAACATGACATTTTCCCACATTACAAGCATAAGAATTCAATGGAATATTTCTTACCACAAATACAATTGTATTGATGGTATAAGTGAAGTTAATGTTCTTGAAAGTAGAGCAAAATAGTAAATGATTATTTGAAATTGTTTTAAATCTAGACATAAGTGTATGGCTTCATTATTAACATCCTATCTAGTCCATACCAAATGATCTCCACATCAGTTAGCACCTGTTTATAATGATGCTTTTTAGCATGGTCATGGTCACTTGGAAACAGCAGGAAAAGTAGTTCAGAAATGACCATAATTTTTGCAACATATTCACCTGTATGGCAATACACTATATATGTAATTATATATAGATAGATTCTAATCAGTCTTTATTACTCATAAATTAATTTAAATAATTTCCACCAGTATTCTGGACATGTTGATTTAAAAATCAAATGATTGCTATTTTAATGTCTATACAGGAGACTCATTCTCAAAAACTCCTGTACTTAAGATGAAATTTTCAAATTAGTTTGTCACCAGATAAAAATAAAACAAGTTTCTGATTGCTCGTCTTGAACAGTATTTGGTTTCAAGTATAACGTGTGTACAGAAAATGTAATGTAAACTTAAACTTGGCTATAAGATGTAACTTTTTTCAAAGCTGGTCTTAAATATTTACTTCTGAACAGGCCAAGATATTATTTACCCTTTGTTTTCTACAGGAAAATAAAACCATAGAATTATTATTAGGACTGTGATAACTCTACAGTCTAAAGTTGGAATAAGGTGCAGTTCTTTGAAATATGCAAGCTTACGTAATGTTTTTTTGTTTTTTGTTTTTGTTTTTTTACATTACTTAGATTTGAAATACTGTAGGCTTGTGATTCTGAATGTGAAATTACAGCATATATATTGACAGTTTTAGTTTTGGATATTTTTATGGCAAAGAGGAAATTCTGGTCTATGAAAAATCAAGAAAGGAAGAAGACTCTTTTGTTTCTTAAAAGGAGAAAAATTAAGTCGAAGGAAAAGAAACAGCCTGGTCCTCTAATAAAAGGGCCATTAACTGAAGAGAGCAGTGTTACTTTTGTGACTTAAAAAAACATTATCCCTACTGTCAGGGATAATGTAGCATCTTATTCTTATGCCTTACAGTCATGTATATATGAATATACTTATAAAAATACAGACATTGCATGGTGACTAAATAACTGTGGAGTAAAACCTGAGTCTAACAACATTTACAAGTCACTTACAGCTTGTTTAGACCTGAACACATACAAGTAATTTTCAGAAGATGTAATCAAACACTGGTTGTGGTATTTTATTTTATTTTGCTGAATTAATTTGAGAAAAAGAATCTAGCTGCTTCTCTTCACCTACTAAATACTAGTATATTCTGGATTGTATAATACAGGTATATGTATAGAAACTTAACAGAATCATACATTCCCATGAAGGAGACATCACTTCGTCTGTATCATTGGCATGTATTTGCAAAACATTTTAACACTGCGAACATTAGACATTATAAGATCAGGCATGGGAAAGGGTTTATTATATCTACTACAGTGATGCTGGTGAACATCTACACAAGGCCTCTTAGTGACGTCAATCAATTGGAGGTAGGAGTTTATCAATGAACTGCTTGACATCCATCATTTCCTATTTGGAAAAAAAAATGATTTAATAAACAGCTACATAAGTCAGAAATTACAATTCCAAGAATGCCAGTAATAAAATCCAGATGTGTAAGGATGTTTTACTACTACAGTAAAAGGGCATGTAAAAAAAATGAGGCTCCAATAGAAATTTTTCAACATTTTTAGGATTATTATTATACACTGAAATAAAAGCTCTTATACTTCTAGTTCCATAAGGTCTGTATTTTCTGACACTCAAAACACTGGAGAGTCAGGAAGTTCAGAATGGCAATACCTATACAGAGAAGTTACAAATACGCATCAGTGAATTTTTATATTAGAATGAAATGATATATAGCCAATCTCTTATGTGCGTGCCTCTCATAAAGAATTACAGCTACTCATTTGAAAGAATGTCAGGCAGTCGTGGGGAAAAGGGAAGGTAACTTTCTCCTGGAAGACCTCCTAGGTCTGAACCCATTTTCCTCCTCAAGTCCCTGGCCCTTACTGGTCAACCAGCTAGCTATGCAGTGAACTTCCCACTTTGTATCTACATCACCAAGAGCTACAGCATGATTTTACAACACTCTAAAGCCCTACCTCAGTTTACTGTAATATTCCATCCCCATCCTCTCACTCCTGCTGATCGGCCCAAAGTTCTCAAATGCCAGCACAAACACCTATTTATGTGCTCAGGGTCTTCACCCACCCCCAAGTCTCCGGAGTGCTGTGATGCCCTACTCTTATGGATTCAAAAGCTAATTTCAGGGGGTGGGGCATGGTGAGATCTCTATAGGATCCTAGGCATTTTGGTCTTCATGTGTACTATTACTGCCCACTTCCTTTGTGCCTAAAGCTGATGATTTAACCTTGCTTAATGGTTGTATAGGAATGTTAGCTTTGACTACACCCCAGCAAATGGCTAATCAAATTTTATTCTAGGTCATTACAAGCACCCCAAAAGGATCCAGGTCCTTGTCTTCTAAGTAACTATTATCTCCTACTTCATCAAGAAGACAAAGACCATGTAACGTAAGCTCCCAAGAACCCTGCTCTCTCTCAACATCTCCTATTAATATTCACTCAATCCTGTTCTATCTTGATTCATTCTCTTAAGATAACACAATCCAGCGATGGTCCCAGAACATATGATCAAAGTTATCCCTCATTAAATATCTTTATCACCTCCTGCTCATAGATGTCATTCTTTCATTTCATTAAAGAAAGCTCTCATTTATTATAACTTAAATTTTACTAAATAAAAAGGTATGCTTATACATTGGCCTTTGGATTATATACAATGCTCATTTGTAAAAGGTGGCAGATTTTTAAAATTTAATGAATAAGCTATCATTGAAAACTGTTAAGTTGAATCAATTATAAATTCTTTTAATTCATCAACATCCAAGTGTTATTTGTCTTGAAAATGTAACATGGAAGATACTAAAGTTGTGGCTATAATCACTGCTTCCAGACACCTACCTGCTGACATGAGCTGTGCATCATACCTTCATAGATTTTGAAAGTTACATTGGATGGATTTACCAATTCTTTCAGTTTTTCAACAGTAAGAGAACCAAACATTAGGGGAACTAAAGGGTCACAATCTCCATGGCACTGGAGAATAGATATATCTCTATTCGTGCTATTGATAGGACCCTGCAAAACAAATACAAAAGGAATGTTACTAATCAAATACATAAAGCACTGTGCCAGACTCCTAAAAACTATAGATATACATGCGTATGCTATTACTTATAATTCAGTCAACTATTTTGGTTAAGTAAACCCTCTATCCTTAATCCTTATGTTTCTCCAACATCTTTAATTTAACCTTCTATAGGATACATGAATATTTTGCCATGTATTGTAATACATGTTTTCAATAAATCAGTTTCCTTAAGCCAATTACATTTTAATTAATCTTTTGGTTTCAGTAGTTGACATGAGAGGTAATCAGTAACTATTAGTGCATATGATGTAAGTCATGTTCTCAGCTTTATAACTGAATTAAAATAAGTGAGTTAACAATGGATAGTACACCAAAAAGTTACTACACAGCAAAAAGACTAGACTCTAGAATAGAAAATGAATTTGGAGTGTAGCGAATTAGTACACCTGCAATCCCAGTTCTTGGAAGGCTGGGTAAGGTCAGCCTGGTCCAAATACTGTCTCAACAGAAAACCATAATAGCAATTTGAACACTAATGCTGCAGTAATGGACTTGACTAAGATGTTCAAGGCTCTGGGGTTAATTTGCAGCATCAAAAAACAAAAAGTAAGATAATCTAAAAATAATTTCCACATCTCTGATGGTACTTAGCGAGTTGTTAAAATAATATACAATTTTATAGTAAAATTCTGCAAATGACTATATTAAACACTTAAAATTTGAACTAAAATATGTCTATGAATATGTACTTTAAAATATACTAAATAATTAAATATAAAGCAAAACAGTAAGCTTATTCTATCTATATAAACCACAGGAAGGATCTAGTGTAGTCATACACCACAGAGGTCTAAAGAAATACTTTAAAATGAGATGACTGATGTAAGCCATGAACTCTGGGTAGTAGTGACGTTTCAGTGTATGCTCACATTAAAGCAAAGGTACTGCTGTTGTGTGAGATGTCTACTGTAGGGCAGGTTGTATGTAGAGTGGAAAGAATACGAGAACTCTTTTATTTCCCACTACATTTTCTATAAACCTAAAACTTCTAAAACAGATAAAAAGCTCATTCATTAATTGGGGAAAAAAGAGAGAGAGAGATGACTTGCTCCTAACCATAATCTGCTATCTCCTAGCTCTGTAATCCGTTTATTCCCACCACACAAACTACCTACCTGTGGAAAGGAAGCCCGGAGTGGAAGCCAGCAACTGAGCGCAGTGATGCCAGCCAGTTTCTGCTGTGTAGTAAGAGCGGTGTATAAAGATAAAGCACCTCCCTGGAACAGAAGGAAGGAATTAACTGGAGCACAGTTCTGCCAAAAGCACTTGAGAGGATTCTTACTAGTAATGTCTATAGAGAATATACTTTGTTAAATCAGAGCAGGTAAGCTGGGTGTGATGGTGCACTTGGGAGACAGAGACACAGGAGACTCTCTGTGAGTTAGAGGCCAGCCTGGTTAACCAGGATAACCAGGGCTGTTAACAGAGAAACCTTGTCTTGAAAACCCAAAGGAGCGGGGCTGGAGAGATGGCTCAACGGTTAAGAGCACCGTCTGCTCTTCCAGAGGACCAGGGTTCGATTCCCAGCACCCACATGGCAGCTCACAACTGTCTGTAGTTCCAGCTCCAGGCAAACACCGAGGCAAATAATTAAATAAATTAATAAATAAAAGTGTTAAAAAAAAAAAAAGAAAACCCAAAGGAGGAAAATAGGTCATATCAGGTAAAGAATAAAAATATACATATTCAAAATGGATGGATCTCTACATCAAAGAACACATACCAATACAAGATCTCCACTTACAGCATAGCATGGTAAACAGTCTGAATTTATAGTTCTCAGTTTCTTCTTAGAAAAGTATTAGATATAAATTCCAAATGAGATTTAAGCTAATTTTGCCTAAACAGGAATTTAAGATTATACAGATGGAATACCAGACACCTTTAGAGGTTTGTCTACCTAGTTCACAACATGCAGTGTCCTGAGAACTATACTCCTGTCAGCCATCTAGATGCCACCACCCTGACCAGGCCCTGGAACATGAGAGCTTCTGATCTCAGGCAGTGATACTCTTTCTCACAGGACTGTAATTCTCAGTTACTTTCAGGCCATCTCTATATGGCTGGAAACGTAACCCCAGATCTGTAAAAGCTAATATGGCTAACAGTTGGTGGAAAGGCAAATAAACAGATAAGCAGAGAAAGAAAGGACAATGGAGAAAAAGTTCTGATGGTTTGCCTACTTACTTCCTGGGGTGTAGTTTAATTTTCAGTTTCCTGATATAACAGTGCCATAGACTTATAAGTGACATCTTAAAGTATTTGGAGGTGTATGAAGGTTTAGTGTGGATGAGCTCAGAGGTTAAAGTCATGTATCTCGCACAACTGTTTTCCACATTATTTTTGAGGCATGGTCCTTGGTCTCTAACTGAACCTAAAGTTACTCAAGGCTGTGGGGTCAGGTAGCTCAGGGATCTGTCTGTTGCCACTTACCTAGCATCGGGCTTATAGATGTTTGCCATCACACTCAACTTTTTGCATAAGTTCTGGGGATCCAAACTCATGGCCCCTCATGGCTGTATGTAAGCGCTATACTGCCTGAGCCACTGCTCCAGCCTTAGAAATTAGTTTCTATAGACCATAATCAGTATCAAATAACAACTATGTACACATTAAACTTTAAGGTTTAGCTTTATGCTTATGTGGGTATGTGTGTTTTGTATTATCTAGACAAAGACCACATATTAATAACATCTTTAAATTTAAAGTTTTTGTTGCTGTTTGGTCCTTTGTTTTTCTCCTCCTCCTTTTTTTTTTTTAAGATTTATTTATTATGTATACAGTGTTCTGCTTACAGGCCAGAAGAGGGTACCAGATCTCATTACAGATAGTTGTGAGCCACCATGTGGTTGCTGGGACTTGAACTCAGGACCTCTGGAAGAACAGCCACTGCTGTTAACCGCTGAGCCATCTCCCCAGCCCCTGGTCTTTTGTTTTTCAAAACAAAGTTTCTCTGTGTACAGATTGGCCATCCTGGAACTTGCTCTGTAGACTAGGCTGGCCTTGAACTCAGGGATCAGTCTGCCTCTGCTTCCAAGTGCTGAGATTAAAGGCATATATTGCTGTTTTGTCTGCATGCATGTCTGTGTGAGGGTGTCAGATCCCCTGGAGCTAGAGTTGGAGACGTGTTAAGTTGCCATTGAATCTGGGTGAAGCTGCCATTCAACAGTGCTCTCAACCACTGCACCAACTCTTCAGCTTCCATCAATAACACCTTTCTAATGTACTATATAATCACATTACCATATATATTACATCCCATTGGTTTTTACTGTCCCAACTGATTCCAGAATTCCAACATTTCTTATATTTAGTGACTGAGGAAATTAGAAGCTAGAGCATTCTAGAAACAGGTTACTTAGAAACTGTTGAGTAAAAATTTAAATTCAAGGTGGGAATATACCTTAGTGATAAAGAACTTCTTGTTGAGATTGTGCTAGGACATAGGGTAATCACTAGCACTACAAAACAAACCAAGAAGGATATAAGGTCAACACAAAGAAGCTGGACATGGAGAAAATATCAAGCTGAAGGAAGAATACCAAGTTATACTGTACTTATATGCTATGAACCTAGGCACTTACCTGTACCCTTACAGTCTTGTTTCACAAAAAGAAGCCTAACTAGCATATTTGAGGAAGTATGTTCTACCTGGGTGGTGGTGGCTTATGCCTTTGACCCCAGCACTCAGAATGTAGACATAGATGGATCTCAGTGAGTTTGAGGCCACCCTGGTCTACACAACAAGTTCCAAGACAGCCTGGGCTACTCAGAGAAACCCTGTCTTGAAAAAAAAAGTACATTTTAGGTTATAATCAATTTTTTAAATTAAGTTGGAAAGCAATCTGTGTGTGTGTATGTGTGTGTGTGCGCGCGCGCGGTTTTTCAAGACAGGGTTTCTTTGTTTAACAACATTGGAACTCCTGAAACTATCTTTGTAGACTAGGCTGATCTCAAACTCATAGAGATCCACCTCCCTCTGCCTCCCAAGTGCTCAGATTAAAGGTGTGAGCCACCACACCAGGCCATTCAGGCAATGTAAAAGAAAAACACAACTGTGATTAGAAACTAGAATGAATGAATGAATAAATAAATGAATAAATAAAAGTGCATGAGGCAGAAATTCTGTCCAACTTTAACTCAGCAATTATGTCATCTAAGAATCTTTAACAGTTCCAAACAGGGAGCTTTTTCAAAGAAACACAATTGAAGATACAGACTTATAGATCAATTTGTTGATAGTATAGACATGCAAATCAAACTTACCTGAGAAAATCCTCCCAAAATAATTCTGTTAGAGGGAATGCCATTCTTCACCTCTTGATCTATCAAAGCTTTTACTAAAAAAGAAAATATCATAAATTCTTTCCAAGTCCACTGAGAGAACTAAAAAATCCAAAAAATAAATAACAGAAGGGGAGTATATTAAAGACAAAAATGAAAACTTAGAAAAAGTACTCTATTTTAAAATTAGGGGCTGGAGAGATGGCTAGGAGGTTAAGAGCACTGGCTTCTCTTCTGGAGGTCCTGAGTTCAATTCCCAGCAACTACATGTTGGCTCACAACCATAAATAATGAGAGCTAGTGCCCTCTTATGGAATGCAGAACACTGTATACATAATAAATAAATCATTAATACACATGTGGCATGTTAGTTTCATGATGTGATTCCTCAGGTTCTCCAGGGACTACTGAACTTAACACTTCTATAACTTCCTATTATATACTTTCTCCTCACAGAGAGCTGTATCTTTTTATTTATTAGTTAGTTCTAGTGTACATTTTATATTTCTGTCTAATAAACTAAACAGAAAGTAGGCAAATATTGTCATTTTAAAACAGAATACATTTAAAGATTATGCAATTTGCGCTTACGGTGTCTAACACCATTAGTCACTGTTGCCATTACTTTTTCCAATAATTCAAATTATTAGAATTCTATTTAAATAGAAACAGTAAGTGATGGATTAGTCATTTGAAAGGTGTGTGGACCTGGAGAGATGGCTCAGCAGTTAAGAGCCCTGGCTGCTTTTCCACAGGACACAGGTTTAATTCCCAGTACCCAAATGGCAGCTCACAACTGCCTGTAACTCCAGTTCCAGGGGACTGGAACCTCACACCAATACACAAAAATAAAGTTAAAAAAAAAAAGTTCTGTGTATGTCCAGGGCTCACAGAGTCCACAAGAGGATGTCAGAACCCCTGGAACTGCCGTTATAAACAGCTACGTCCAAATTTAAAGTTATTTTTAGTTTATGAAAAATGTAAGCTGGGCATAGTGGCTCAAGCCTTTCATCCTAGCACTCAGGAGGCAGAAGCGGGTGGATTTCTGTGAATTTGAGACCAGCCTTGGTCTACCAAGTGAGGACAGCTAGAATAGCCTTGTCTCAAAACAAACAAAAGGTAGTTCTTTAAAAAAAAAAAAAAAAAAAAAAAAAAAAAAAAAAAAGTCCTTAAAATTTGTATGAAACAAAAATGTTTTAACAAACCATGCTGAATGCAGCCACTATAAAGCAGTGGGTTTCAAATTCAGTCCCATTCTACCTAAGAGCACAGGCATGGTGCCCTTCCCAGAAGGCAGCTCTGACTTTACTTACTCGGAGCTCAGTAACCAGGAGCTCTTCCATCTTCCACAGGTTCTAACACACTTTTACCCAAATGAGTATTTTTCTCATTTAATTGTAAGACAAAAACCTTGGCTCTAAGATTCTGGTGTTATATACATTCTGACAACCTAGAAAGTCAGGGCTTCATATCCTCAGATAGTTAATGTGTTTTTAATGTATTTTTTCTATCTCAAAGATTTCAAATTACTTTTAAAAAGAATAAAAGGATTTCTCTGGGTTTTGGTTTTTTCATCTATTTTCAAAAACTTTAAATAAATGTGAAAGTATAAAGAGCAGCTCATGTACACAGTTCCAAGACTCTACAGTTACCAATTCTCATCTGAGGTGGTTTCTTTTAATGTGGCCCATAAACAGAAGTCACCACAGACTATTCTAAAGTCATTGCCAGTCATTGCATTTTATGGAAACTAAACATATTCTAACTCCAACACACATGTAAAAGAAAAGGCTATGCTGTTCAGTTCTTAAAAACTACATCTCTCAGTAAGTTAATCTGTTTTCACTCACAAACAATGATTATAAAGGACAGTGGGATACTAACGTCACAGAAGTATTAAATGAGCCAATTGATAATTGACTAGCTGGTAAGAAGCTAAGTCACAAATCAATGGTATCTATTATAGTTAATATTAGCCATTCATATCACTTTCACTGTTAGTTATCTTTATGTCATCATTACTAAAAGTCTCTTTAATAACTATGTACAACTATTAAAGTACTATTTTCTCCATCGCCTATGTATTTTTGTTTTGAGACAGGTTTTGCTGTGCAATCCAGGCTGGCTACATCTCACAGCAATCCTCTTGCCTTAGCCTCCCAAAGGCTGGAATTATAGATGGGCACCAAAACACTCAGCTTTGCTCTTTACCCAACAGAACTTTGACAAATGCTGCTCCTGTCCATTTACAAGGCTGCCACATACTATAGATAAGAGAGCATGCATAGGTGCGGTGGCCAAGAAAAGTAATCAGAATGAAGACAATGTGCTTATCTATATTTGTGAGATCTTAGATTAGTCCCCAATATGGCAAAGGGAGGAAGGGAAGAGACAAGAAAGGAGAGGAGTAAGAAGGTGGGAAGTAAGGAAAAGGAACAAAAACATTAGCTTTTTAAAACACATAATTGGGCTGGAGAGATGGCTCAGAGGTTAAGAGCACTGACTGTTCTTCCAGAGGCCCAGAGTTCAATTCCCAGAAACCAAATGGTGGCTCACAACCATCTATAATGACATCTGGTACTGTCTTTTGTATACTGTATACATAATAAATAAATCTTAAAAACACATAATTATACCACATTTAATCAAAATGTAACTAGTGAATCTACTAAACATTTATGAATGTGTCTGCCTTTAACACTTTTGGTACTCACCATTTTCTGCCGCCTGTTTAATTCCAGATTCATCCTCCTGAGAATCTGGTGAGAGTCCAATAATATCAAACCTAAACATCAAGGCCAAGAGAAAGAACTGTTAGATTCTAAAAGCCTGTTCCTGGAAGGTACATTTACTACATGTCCACATTAGTCTGTAGAGAATCGGGACACTAACTCTCTTTCTGCTGTGAAGGGGATGGGAGGTATGAGAGGGCTTGTAAGGGAAATGACCAGCCAGCCAACCAGGAAGGCAAGGAATTGGCAGAACAATACTGTTGTGGCGTGATCAGTGTACATGTCTCCTGAATCAAACCTTTGATTAATGATCTCAACAAACACCAAATAGTAGTATAGATTTCTCTATTATTCACTCTCGTTCCTCTACCTTTTGTATAGCTTAAGTTAACTCACAGTTATAAAGCATGACTACTGGAATAAAGGTTAAGCTTAAATGTCTCTCCGAATTTAAAAATGTTTAAAAAGACAGATGTACACAAGAACTCTTCTGAAAAGATTAAAAATTGTCTGTTTGTTTTGTGACAGGGTTTCTCTATGTAGCCCTGACCAAGAACTCTTTAGACCAGGCTGCCCTTGAACTCACAGAGAGCCACCTGCCTCTGCTTTCCAAATGCTAGGACTTGCTGGGACTAAAGATGTATGCCAGCACTGCCGGGTGACTAAAAGGTTTTTAATGAGAAAGTAAACTCTTACTTACCAGGAAGGCATAGCCATATTCATATTTAATGTAACAGGCATAACAGGCCTATGTGGGAAAGAAGCAAACAGCATATCAGAATAATAAAGCCAAGTGTCACACTATGGCTGTAACATGGGGAGCATTTCACTCCTCTGTTCCCTTTGTCCCACAACTATTTTCAGGAGACAGAGCAGCTGTTGCAAAGGACTAAATTGGCTCAAGACTAAACTTGGCTCATAAGTATTTTCTGCCTCAATGGCCTTATTTAATAACTAACTTCTAGGAACTCAGACAACTGGAAATACATAAACAATGAAACTCTGGTAAGAGCAATTTATTGCTAGCTACTGTACCATTAATCCTCATATGCCTGAATTACATTTTGCTTATTTCCCAGTTACATACCTGCTTACTAAGAGACTCATAAATAAATGTAAGTTCTACCCCAGTGCTCATTACGTCCAACCCAAATATGGAATGAAAAACAGGTTGAGAGATCAAAAAAGCCTGGCATAAGAGGAAAGAAACATGAAGAGAGTCTTAAATACCAATGCCTCCTCCTCATGATTTATACAAAAAACCAATTCAACATTTTAGGAAAACAAACTTCTCCAGATTAGGAGACAGCCTTAGAGCAATTTAGGGGCAAACATGGTGGAAGTCCAAATAGTCAAGAATTCTGTCTCTTGCTTGGGTTGGCACACACTAGCTAAAGCATTCTGCTATAGCCTCCCCTTTTCATAGTCATCTCAGTGGTCCTGTTGTCATTTCTGAGGATTAAGCACTAACCTACTGGCATGGACCTAATGCTTTTAGCTTCCCTGGCTGTTCTTAGTAATCTTTTGCCTCAAATTAGCCAAGTTTAATGATTTTCTAAGTTTGCTTAAAACTTGCTAGCTCCCTGACACTGACAAACATTTTCAGAGCCAGGTACTGAGACCCTGTCTATGACAGATATCATGTCGCCTCTAATAAAACCAAAGTGTCTTCAAATGAATGAAAATTTCTCACAAATATAGCAGGTAACCTGTTTATAGATACGTTTCAAAAAAAGGATTTTTTTTTCCAGGTTAGCCAAGAGAATATTTAACCTTTAAAAAGTGTTACTAGTCTTTTTTTTTTTTTTAACCTAAGAGGAAAACAATTATATTCAAATATTTTTCTGGAAAAGCAAGGCTCTTACAATTTGTTCTAAAATCTGAAGAAAAAAACACCCTAAATATTAGAAATACTCACGCATGTGGACAGATGTATTTGATGTGGGAACTTCTGATTCCTGCAAAGGCTTCTGCCCATCCGTGCCTGGTAGAAAATTATTAAGATAATGCTATTAAATATGAATTTACAGTACTTAAAGCTTCTGTGAGGTCAAAGGTTTAGCTCCTTTACTAAAAGAGTAAGGGGATTGTGCTTCTGAACACCACTGCTGACTTGGAAGCAATGGCCATTGTTTGCCTACACAGAGAAGGATGCTCTCCTAAGTTCTGTAAATAGATGCTGCTGTTAGATGATATGATTTGATACATTAAAAAAAAAAAAAAAAAAACCTTTAAAACTCTAGGAAAGTAGCTGCATACAAAATTAACACTAAAATCCAAAGCCTTCCAACATACAAATGATAAACATATTGAGAAAAAAAAAATCAGGGAAACAGTACCTTTCATAACTGTCTCAAATTATATATATTTTAAATACTACATATTCAATACTACATAGTCAGTCTAAAACATAGATATATATGTCCTATAACCAAATAAATAAAAGACCTGTATGACAAAAACTTTGGGACACTAAAGAAAGAAATTGAAGACATCGAAAAATAGAATAACTTCCCATACTCATGAGTTGGTAGGATTAACACTGTGAAATGGCCATTCTACCAATAGCAATCTACAGATTGAATGCAATTCTCATCAAAATCCCAACACAATTCTTCACAGAGATTGAAAATAATAATCTCAAAACTTATAAGGAAATAAAAATCATCAATGACAGCTAAAACAACCTGAGCAATAAACACTGCTGGAAGGATCCTCATCCCTGACTTCATAAAAACAAACACATTAAAAATGAAAGAGAATGAAAGACTCCGATAAAAGCATATACTCCTACAGCCACCTGATTCTTGATGAAGAGCCCCCAAAAATACTCATTGGAGAAAAGACAGTATCATCAACAAATGTTGCTGATCACACTAGACTGCTACATTCAAAAGAATGAAATCAAACCTAATCTCTCACTCTACGAAATTCAACTGCAAGTGGATCAAGGACATTAACATAGGACATAATACCTTAAACTGATAGAAAAGATAAAAGTATGGAATACACTCAAATTCATTGGGACAGTAACGGACTTTCTGAATAGGGCACTGATAGCACAGGCATTAAGACTAACAATAAATGAGAAAAGAATCTTTACCAATCATACATCTAACAGAGGATTAGTAACTAGAATATAAAAAACTAAAACAAAACTCCATAATACTGGAACTTCAAGGAAATATCCTAATTTATACATCTAACAGTTATCAAAAGATGGAATGCTAATGGCTGAGAAACATTTAAAGAAATGTGTGATATCCTTAACCATCAGGAAAAGACAAAATTATTTTCAGATTTCATCTTAGCCCAATTCAAAATGTTCAGATGAATAAAAACAAACAGCAGGACATGTTGGTGAGGATGTGGGGGAAGGGGAACACTTACTCATTGTGAGTGGGAGTACAAACTTGTACAGTCACTATGAAACTCTAGAGGTTCCTCAAGAAGCTGGAAATCAACTTCCCTCAAGATCCAGTATACACCACACTCTTAGACATATACCCAAAGGGCTCTATATGCTACTACAGAGATACCTTCTCATCCTTGTTCTCTGCAGCTCTAGTCATAATAGCCAAAAATGGAAAGCATCAACAAATGAATGTAAAATAAAACTGCGGTAATTTATTCATTACACAATTCAGCTGATAAAAAATAATTCTATGGATGGAGCTGAAACAATCATCCTATACTGCAGTTTAGCTAAGTCTCTATCATTCTGTATCATCCTATTTTACCAATAAAGATGACGACGGGGTAAATCAGAGAGGCAGAGAAAACACCTGGCTGATCTTCCCACAGACTGCCCCCAACACTATTGTTATTGGATATCGCCTACAACTTGATAGTAAGATCTTATTGTTGAAGACACTTAAGTCATCTAACATGGAGAAATTGAGCTGGTGCCCAACTGAAAGGCTTTCTTAGATTGCAGGTCCCCAAATCATGACATGGAGACTTAGGATTTATGAATATTTAACCTTAGCTTAGGCTTCTATCTAGATCTTAAACAAACAAAAACCCTTAAATTAACCCATTTCTATTACTCTATATGCCGCACTGAGGCTCACTTACCTCATCTACATAGTAAGTCCCTATTACTTTCCTGCTGCTTCTATGTCTGTATGGCTGGATGCCCTTTCCTCTCTACCCACCAGCCCTGCCTATCCCTGCTCTGCCTAGCAACTGGCTGTCCAGCTTACTAAACCAATCAGATGCCTCAGGCAGGCAAGGAGAACATACCTTTACCTAGTAGTTAAACAAATGTAGCATAAACAAAAGCAACACATCTTTACATAGTCAAACAATTATTCTGCACTGCAAACAATGCAACAATCTTTACATGGTTATTCTATTCCACAACACAGAAGGTTCACTCCCACTGATTAATGTTCATGGTAATAGAAGGCTCTATATACTTTACTGAAGGAGAAAAAAAAATGTAACCATCAATCTTAGCCAGCTATGAACTCTGCTAGCAATAGCAACCTGCCTGCTTATAGTGGCATGAATGTTAGGGAATAAACACTCTTCCCCTGTGTTCCTCCATTGGATTTAAGGTCTATTTCATAAAATGGAACCCATCACTGATATTGTTAATGAGGCCTTGGGTAAAAACCTATTAGTCTAGTAAATAAATATCACAATAAAATGACTCCTAATGACATATTGTTTGCTTTGTTCTAGTGTGTGAAGAGATACCATGACTAAGATAACTCATAAAAGCAGCATTTAGTTGGGGCTTGCTTACATTTTCAGAGTGTTAGTTAACTTGTGTCATGGTGGAGAACACGGCAGCAGGCACAGCACTGAAAGCAGTAACCGAGAGTTTACATCTGACCCACAAGCAGGAGGCATACAATGTTCCGGAACTGGACCTGGCATAGGCTTTGGAAACCTCAAAGCCCACCCCTAGTGACATAGTTCTTAATCCTTCCCAAATAACTGAAACCAAAATATTCAGGTATAGGAGTCTATGGGGTGGCATTCTCATTCAAACCCCCACAGGCCTGTATCCCTATCATAATGCAAAATGCATCCAGTCTAACTTCAAATCCCCATCGTCTTTCAGTTTCTGCACTGTGTACAAGTCCCAAGTCACAAATGCAATCCCCTCTGAGACTCAAAATACTCTTTTAACTGTAACTTTCTGAAAAATAAAAAACAAATTATGTTATTCTTAGTCGGGGATTCAAGGTTCCTGAGGGTTAAGGTCCATCACGGTAGGGAGCATGGCAGCTGCAGGCATGGATGGCATTGGAGCAGAACCAGAGAGCTCACATCAAATCCACATGCACATGGCAGAAAGAGAAAGAGAAAGAGAAAGACGGGGCCTAGCATGGGCTTTTGAGACGTTAAAGCCTAATCCTTCCCATATATACCAACACTGGTGAAGAACCAGAGAAGCGCATCCATTTTGTATTATAAAGGTAAAATAAAGTTCAGTTTCGCATTCCTAGCAGGGGGCCTGCCCACTTCTGGGGGAAGAATAGACCAAGCATTAACCAAGAACATGTTTTGTGTTTTAACCTAGAGACATCCAATCAAAAAACAGCCACCCCAGGTGGGGTCCAAGAACCCACTGTTAGTTTTTTGCACGTGGCGTGTGAATGGAATCTCAACACCGGAAGTACCACACTAGAGTTTATTACAGCAGGGAGCAGAGATGGGGCAGAAGGGGGCAGAGAGAGAAGAGAGAGAAGAGAGAGAGAGAGAGAGAAGAGAGAGAGGAGAGAGAGGAGAGAGAGAGAAGAGAGAGAGAGGAGAGAGAGAGACTGGGGCTTGTGTGAGCCCTTGTATTAAAAGGGTGGGCGGGCCCATGTTTGCATCGCCACACCCAGGGGGATGATTGACAGTTACATTCCAGGTGAATGCAAGCTTTGGAAATCCTTACACCCACCACATGTGAAGATCCCTGAGCAAGAGCCAATCAGTACCACACTTGCACTATGTCCCCAAGCAACTGACTTTGTTGTGGTCTTTACCTTTAAAAACCCTTCTATTATCCTGATAAACAGCTCCTCCCCTGCTCTGTTGCGACAGAAGCTTAGAGGAAGGTTCCTGCCTGGCTTGTATTGCGCTAACACTAAACTTTGCTGTTGCATTTCTGACATCTCTGTCTTTGGTGGTCTCTCTGGGGATTGAACTTTGAGCAGAACAACTGGAACCAAACATTCAAATATATGAGCCAGTGGGGGCATTCTCATTGCAACCTCCCTGTTACACTCATAAACCTCACTGTTACACTCATAAATCAGTGCATTTCTCAATCACCATCAGAGAACCACCTTCTTTTGCTAGAAGTTACTTAACCAGACCCACAACTAGACAGTATGCAAAATGAAATCCTTTGAAGTACTTAGCCTGGAATGGGATATCTTTTATCACACCCTTCAAAGCTCAGGATGCAGAAGGGGGTGGGGGATGAAACGACTGGAAGAGCCAGAGGTGGTGTATGACTTCAAGAAAATAGCACTTGCAAGACACAACAGGGCAGATGTACATATGAACTCAAACAGACTGACAGCTTGAGTCAGACAAAATTCCAGCTCAGAAGAAGCCGGCACCTAGCATGCAGAAAGCACTGGGTTTGATCCCTCGTAACACCAAAACCCAAAAATGTAACAGATTTGATAAAAATGAGATCCTTCTATAGAGTTTCTGCCTTACTCTTACATTTAACTTGGTATCTTTTTATATGTTATCTTAACTAAAGGATTAAGCAAGTCATTTGAGCCACATTTCCATTGCAAAACTGGCTAACATAAATTTTAAGTACTTTTATAAACTTTTATTCTTTATTAATCCACTGCCCTCAAACTGTTAAAGACAAAGAAACAATTTAAAACAAGTATGATCCAGGCTATTCTAAGATTGGGTACACATGTGTGTCTTAGTACAAGCTCATGTGGATTTATGTGTTGTGTGTTGTCACAACAGGGTTCAAGAATGGAGTTGAGTAAAATTTCTGAGTGCTTGTGAGAAAACACCAAGAACAAAGGTAAGAGTCTTGTGACCTCAGTTTCTTCAGTAACATGGAGTTGTTCTTGGAATGTGGTTTTTTGATGTTCCAGGTACAGAGGATAGGAGTGAGTTTACTTCAGGTTACTCATTACTATTGTTACTACTATTGTTTATGTTCCTCTATGAAAAAAATGACTTTCTACATTTGGCTTATTTGTTGCTGTTGTCCAGGGTCCAAACAGCTCTTTTGGGAGGACGTGAGAAGACTCAGTGCCAGCTGCTCAGGCACCAGAAGTCAGGTGAAAAGCAAAGGGCAATGGGGAGTGCCTTATAGACAGACCCTCCTCCAAGACCCAGGCTTCATCCGCCCAGTGCTCGACACCCTCTAGGTAGGCTCACAAGGACAGAAGTAGGTTATGTTCATGCCTTGGCAACTGGTTTGAGTCAATTTCCTCGACCCTATGGGCCTGTCTTACTACAGCCCTTATGACTGGACACTCTACTCATGTGACTTTTCTTAGCCCTCAGTATAAATTGTCTGATGCTCCAAATAAAGCTGGCTATTGCATGAGACTTTAGCCCACCTCATTTATCAGCTCTACTCTCCCAGGTCCCACCACCCCTAGAGCACTAAGCGGTATATATGTGTGTGTGTATGTACCTGTATTAAGACTTACTTGAAAAATTATAAAATAAGAGCTACATAAATGGAAACAGATCCCATGTTCATACAACAATATAGTACTAGGAAAGAGTGCAATATCGGGTAAGGATAAAGCTATAAATCAACTGAAAAGTCAGAAATAAAGGACCACAACTGCTGTCAGTTAAAAAATGCCATAAGCCAGTGCATAAAACTAGTCTTTTCAGCAAACACAGCTGGGACAAGTGGATAGCTAAAAGCAACAGAATGAAACTAGATTGCTGTTTCATACCATACATAAAAATTAACTCAAAATGGATCAAATTATTAAATGTATCAAACAAATAAATCTATAATCTATAAATCTTTGTGATCTTGACCCTAGCAATGACTTGTTAGAAATAACTATGGAAAAATAAATTAGCAAAATTAAAAACCTGTGCTTCAAGGACACTATGAAGAAAGGGAAGAGAGTCTATAGAAAATTACGTGCAAATTATACATTTAACAGTATCCATCCATAATATATAAAGAACATCTATAACAGTGGCCTGTGGTGAGATATATAAAACTAGTCTACAATATCAGAGGACAGAGATACCTACAGAGCCAAGCCATGATGGTCAGGGAGTAGTGACCCAGGCCTTTAATCCCAGCACTTGGGAGGCAGAGATCAAGTTCAAGATCAACTCAGAGATCTTGAGTTCAAGACCAAAGAAAGCAAAGCCGTGGTGGCACACACCTTAAATCCTAGCACTAGGGAAGTTGAAACACAAGTGAGAGCTGGGTAAAGAAAAAGGAGGGGGAGTTGTTTCACCTTTGTTCCCTTTCTGCTGAGAACTAAGATTCATTCAGTCTGAGGATTCGTGGAGAGAGCATCTCTACTCTTTTCAGCCTGAGGAGCAGCTAGGTGAGAAGTGGCTGTGGCTCGTGTCTATCTCTCTGACATTTCAGCTTTTCTCCAATAGCTGGTTCGGGTTTTTATTATAATACCAAGTAGAATTTGTGCAATAGTGGCTACCTAATTTACAAATGGGCAAAGGGCATTCTGCAAAGAAAACATCAAAAGAGTCAATAAACACAAGGACAGATACCATCACTAGTCATTAAGGAAATACAAGTCAAAACCACACTCAGCTGATACAGTATACATGCCTGTCATCCCAAGAGGCTGGGCAGGAAGAGTTGGACAAAGGTAGCCCGTGCTGCAGTTAGACCCTGTCTCAGAACCTACACAGATGCAGCAGGCACATGCAGTAAGATTCCACTTCATACGCACTAAGATGGCTATAAAATTGGGGTTGCTGTTTGTTTGAGACAAGTCACACTCTGTAACTGGATGGCTTCATATTTACAAAGAAGTCCAAACTGGTCTCAGACTCATGGCCATCTTCCTGCCTACCCTTCTAAGCACTGAGTTTACACAGGCATGTGTCACAGTGTACATAGTAAAAAATTTTCTACAGTGTTGATATATACTTGCATTCCCAGATCACCAGACCGAGCTGGACATTATCAAGTAATCCTTGCCTCTGAGCATTAACCTGAGAGGTCTTTAAGTCATGTGACCAAAGCAACATTTAAAATACATTATATAAGGCTGGAGAGTTGGCACTTGTTTGCTTTTACAGAGGAAAGGAAATTGAATGACTCTCATGATTCCACAGGCACCAGGCATACACATATATGCTGATAAAACACTCACATACACAAAATAAATCTGAAACAAAATATAATACAAAACCTTCTGGGTAATCTCAGCACTTAGCTAAGTCAGGAGAGGTTAGGAGTCATAGCCAACCTGAATTACACAGTGAAACCTTGTTTCAAAAAAAAAGATAATTACTATGATTAAATACATAAAACCTAAACTACACACACACTCAGAATTATCCCTGTAGTTCAAATAAGATCTGCCAGGTTTGTTTTATTTAGTTCTTTGAGAATTTTGTACAATATGCTTTGATCATATTCACACTCTCATCCAATACCTTCAGATCAATTCCCCTTCCCTAGTTTTTTCTTATTGTCTCTTTATACCAACTTGCATTAGTATTTACTTTTTTATATATTATATATATATTTTTTACTTTATTATATTCCATGTATGTTTGGAAAGACCTAAAGACAGAATTTTTTTCAGGACCACCTGAGGAAAGAAACCACAAATAACCAACCACACAGAGATTTATTATTAATTATAAATGCTTTGCTGATGCTTCGGTATATTACTGACTAGTTCTCTCAGGTTAAACTAATCCATATCTTTATCTATGCCCTACTATGTAATGGCGTCTTCTTCAGCACTGCATGTTTTCTCCTGCTTCCTCTGCATCTGGCTGGGGACTTCACTAAGGTGACTCTTCCCTCCTTCTTCCCAGCATTTTCTCATTCTGGCTCTTCCTTCTAACCTCTTTTTGGGAAGCTATTGGTCAGTTGGCTCTTATTAAACCAATGAGAGCAAAACACATTCACAGAGTACAAAGAGACTGTTTCATAGCAAGGACCAATGGCTAATATTTAATGGAACTATAAACTGATAATATTGTAATATATATTAAAATGATCCTTCTATGTGCTCCTGGCTTGCAAGTACTGTACCATGTAAACAAAGCTATTCTTAACTCACATAGAATCATTTCTTATGTATTTAAAGTAATGAGACTAATGGCATGTGGCCCCATGCCTGGCATAAAATGTAAACTTTTATACTCTACTATTTTTTAATATTTTAAATATATACAACATTCTATTTTCAGGATGCCTGTTGTTATATGCTTGTTATCTTTTCTATATTATGGTACAGTTTACTAAATAAGAACATCTGTTTTTTTTTTAATTTTTTTTTTTACATTAAAAAAAAAAAGAATTAGCCCGGTAAAAGGCAATAGTCAAGTCCAGGCACATTAGTAAGGGTTCTTCCCTTGCTGACTGCCATCGCTGTTTCAGTTTCCTTTTCAATTTTCTAAGTATATCATTAGTATATTCTCTATTTTGGGATTTGTTCTAATGACCTTGGGGATACCTAAATAAGTCATAAACACCATGAAATGATTGTAGTTAATTAGAGCCCTGGGAATGAACAGTTACCAAAAACCATGTTTATAAAACAATTGTCCACCAATTATTAAGAGTCCAAGTGGAACATAGGTTCAATTATCTTCCTCAAAGTATTACTGTAAGCCTGTCCTGGTAACACACACCTATAATGAATACTGAATGGAGAAGACAAGAGGATCGTCAAACTTGAAGCCAAATGAGTTACACAGGAAATTAAAAGTCATTCTAGAACACACAACAAGACAGTCTTTTAAATGGAAAAAATCACCACATATAACAAAGCTTGATCTAATATGACTAACTAGAATGCTTGATAGCCTTACCTCCCTGTAATCTTCATTTTATTGGGAAGTAGTGACTTAAATGTATAGAAACTTGGAAAATAGGATTCAGGCAAAAAAAAAAAAAAACAAACCAAAACAAAAAACAAAAACAAAAAAAAAACCCAAAAAACCAAAAAAAAAAAAAACCAACATTAATTTTACAATGTTTTAAAATTACAAATCTTGACCAGTTTTTTCCCCATATCAAATGGTCTACACTGCAGGCTTTTAAATTTACTTCCTTTTGTGGATTGTATATTTATTCAAATTCAATGCTGAAGAATAAAAAAGCTGGAGTTATGAGGCTGGGAATGCAGCTCAATTAGCAGAGTGATTGCCTAATTGACACAACACTCCTGTGATCAATCTCAAGCACTACATAAACCAGGCAGGATGGTACAAATTTGTAATTCCAGCACTGGAAAGGTGGGGGCAGAAGGATTATTTTAAGATAATCTGTGGGCTATAAAAGGCAGCATGAGGGCTGGAGAGATGGCTCAGCGGTTAAGAGCACCGTCTGCTCTTCCAGAGGACCCAGGTTCGATTCCCAGCACCCACATGGCAGCTAACAACTGTCTGTAGTTCCAGTTCCAGGCAAACACCAAGGCAAATAAATAAATAAA